>CATIWM010144377.1:0-18632 GCA_949671775.1 Mallotus repandus
TATAAATATGGCCTCTTGCAATGAGGTTTATGTACCAAAATAAAAAGAGTGAAGAAGAAGTGTAAGGAAGCAAAGCTTCCAATTGTGTGAGAGAGTTTGTGAGTTTAATTAAAGATTATTTGAGTGTTTTGTGTTTAACACAGGTGTGGCTCACATTAGTGGTGATATCTTTAAATCAATTCCATCAATTGATGCTATTTTTACGAAGATGAGTCACATTTTTCTTCACTAAAATAAATTTATTTGATTTAAATAAAAAATTTAGAAAATTTATTTTTAATTTAATTTTTAAATTTTGTGAAATAAGTTAATACCAAATAAAATTTTTAGAATTTTCAAATAAATCTATTCTATAAAATATTTATTTAAAACAAATACATTTTATTAATAAAATTTTATTTTAAAATAAATTTTATTTAACATTCAATTAAAATAAACTAAATTTTTTAGCAAAATTAAAATGAATAATTTTTAAAACTTTCACCTTCATAAACATTCTGGTAACTAGTAGTGGTAGCTCAACTCCTGTAATAAAATGCTAGGATTCCAAACTTGTCAGTTTCCATGCGGCAGTTGCTCTTGTTATGATCGTCCGAACCTATTCACTCTCAAAATCAGTATGAGAAAACAGTTTTGGCATAAAATTTTATTTAAAGTCAAGCAAAATACGCGGCAAAGGAGATAGAACCACAAAAAGAAATGCGAACCTAAGTCATAGTAAAAAGATTCATAAAAAAATAATCCCATTACAATGGAAAATTTTCCCTTTTAAGAAGAAAAGATATAGATATAAGATTAGATTGAATTTATTAAAGAGTAAAGTTGAGAGTTAAATATATTTTGTTTTCAAAGTTATTATTCCAATTACAACATTATCAAATCAGTACTAAATAACAACAAATTTATCTAGGAAATCACTAAACAAATTATAAATATGCTCCATCTAAAAATTGACCGAGGACTTTAGTCTTGGAGTCTCAGTGCAGTAGAATTATAATTAAAAAACAATATTAAATAAAATTATCAGTAATTTTATTTTAAATATTAATTTTAACATAATATTTAATATAATATCAACAAATACTAATTTTTATGAGTAAAACTAACATTATACATAATAAATATTAAATTTTAAAAAATAATTAACTTTGTTTTTAGTTAATTTTTATTATTTGTTGAATGAAATTGCAATATGTATATATATCAGCAGGATTAGATGGATTTGAATTCTCTTTTAAAATGTTCTAAAATTCCATAATTGAATCATGTAAATTCTCGGTTGACTCTTTAAAATATTTTGAAAACTTATCTCGAAATTTTTTTTAAAACTTAAGTTTTTTTCTTTTTCTAATTTCATTTAGAAAATATAAAAATTGAATAGTAAAATAAATTACATTATTAATATAACATTTTTAAAATTTTATATTAAATATTTTCTGTTATTTTGTTAGTTTTTATTAGACCTGAAAAATCTCACAAGGCTGCCAATGATTTTTTGTAATTAAAATTTGTAATATCTGGCAATTTTTTTTTTTATAACTATATTCATATGGTGTCAAAATTTTCAACTTTCCGAACTTATAAATATGTATAATGGTGTAATATTAAATAACTCCATTACCAGCAAATTTAACAATTGAAAAATTCTTATCAATTTTAGGTCGGATTTATAATATATAAACACATATTTTATTTTAAAATTTTTTTAATTTGTGGGTCAAATGAAAACATCTTATATATTAAAAATTTAATCGTAAAATATAATTAATTCAAACTATATAAAAATCTTATTGGTTGTTCTAACCCGAAAGTACTGAGTATGGGCATGAGCTATACGTACATCGGTTGGGATCTACAATTTTCCCACCTGAACTTTATACTAGATCAAATATTTTGCAAGTCATCATTGCACTGTTGCAATTTTTTTTTTTTTCCATTAATAGGGAAAAGAAGAAGGATTTTGGAGAAGTTATGAGGAGAGTAAAAAGGAACAAAGTAGAAAAAATCTGAATTTCTATTTTAATATATAGAGTAGTTCATGGTGGGGAGGAGGCAACTGTGTAAATGAATGAACTGGGGTGGGAATGCAAAAATCTGAATTTCTATTCTATAAAAGGAATTTTTGCTGATTGTGTACTGGAAAAAAAATTGCCGTTCAAATTTATAGAGTAAGCTAGTAAAAAGTGTGCATGTTTGTAGGTAGGAGGAGAGTTAAAAGCTTGTTTTACACTGAGCACATTAATTTTACTGCTTACACATGTAGTGAGCAATACAAAAAGAGCCCAACTTTGTCTAACCATAAAAAGGGAAAGAGATGGTGAAAAAGGAAATCAAGAAAGGGCTTGCCTATATATATACACACAAATCACCAGTCCACTAATTAAACAGTCTCATGAATCTTCAATATGTAGTATTATTAGGGTACACACAATGATTTATACTTTCTGAAGTGTAAACCATATGCCGTATTATCACTTTATTATCTCCTCATTCATTACACTTTTTTTTACTATAAATTACATTAAAAAAAATATAATAGTAAAGACCCACTACAAATCACATATTTATTTTCATAATTTCTTCACATATCCCATAAATAAATAAATATATTTATAATCTTCTTTCAAAAAAAATTTATAATCTAAAATAATTTATTAATTTCTTACATTTTTTTATTAATTTACAAAAATTATATCATAATCATCCTTAATTAAAAATATTTCATTCTAACTTAACTCCATCACATAATTTAAATTAATAAAAATATAAGTAATAACATTTTTAACACTAATTTTAATCGTTATTGCCTCTGAATTGTTCTCAAATATGCTCGCTCAAGTCCGATTGAAGTTGATGATGTACTTAACGATCATATAGTTTTGCGTTTCTTTGAAGAAAATTTTGATGGTTTTGATTTTATGAAGGGGAAGAATTTTCGATATTTGTAGCATTAAATATATTTTTAAAATTGTTAAAATTCTCATCATTGATTGTTGAAATTATAAAAAGAGATTGAATAAATAGAGAATGATAGGAGAAAAAATATTATCAATATTTATAGGCAAAATTTTTAACCAATAAAATTTTAAAAAATTGAAAATAAATAAAGATAATAGCTGTTGCCTTTGTAAATTGAATCGTTGAAAATTAAACCAATGTATAAAATTTTTAAAAAAAAAGGCTGCAAAACATTGGCCAAAGTTCAGAAAAAGCAGTCATGATGCATGTCATAGCCATGACTTGCGTCATGGCCATTCAACTCATGCAATAGGCTATATTTGGAATGGAAAGAAAGGGGGAAGATGGAAAATGAGTGAGAAAAATAAAGGAGGAATTCCACTTTATCTTATTTAGAATGGGTGAGGAAAATGGAGGAGGATGGAAAGTGAGTTTTATTTTTCTCAACAAATTGTCTCTCCAAATTGGAGAGAAAATGAGAGAGAAAATGGTAGAAAGTGTTGTGTAATGACTAATTTTATTATTTTATCCTTACTATGTTACTTTTTTCATTTTCAAAATCATTTGTTTCCCTCTCTTTTTTAAAATATTTGAAATAGTTATTTTATTAAGTTTTATATTTTCTTTAAATTATTAATTTCTTTATATTATTAATTTGAAATGGTTAATTTAAAAAGTTTTATATTTTTGGTAAGTTCATAAAAAAATAAAAAAAATTTAATAAGTATTATTATTTTTATATAGGGGTATAATAGTATATATATCACATATATTTTAACTATCCAATAAAAAAAGATTTATTTACTTTTTTTCCTCTCTATATTATTTCCCTTCAATCCAAACATAAGAGGGGAAAATAAAGAAAAAAAATAACATCATTTTTCTTCATACTTTCCTCTCTATTTTCTATCCTCCATTTACTTCCTTTCCAAACATAGGGATAGAGACAGTATAATAGAGATTGTGTAATTGAAGGTATTACTCTATAACACGCATCATGACCATTCAACACATGCAATAGAGACAGTGTAATGGAAACTGTGTAATTGAAGGTATTACACCCACTGTTCAACCCATTGCTGATGCTCTTAGGGCTAAACATTACTAATGTTGTACGAATGAAACTTTCACATCTTAATTATTCATATCTTCTCGTGTGTTTCTCGTGTTTGTATATATATGGGAACATGGCGTAAAGATATTTGTAATGTTTCAACCTAATTTCATAGTTGTTATTAATTTCTTTTGAAAATAGGTACATATTATCTAAAATTACCATTTGAATTACCACCATACAAGAGAGTTCGAGATGACATAACATGCTGACATGACATAACATGTATGTATCATTTTATATGTTGTCATGGAAATTAAAAGAAGAAATAAATAATTTTTATATATATCATTAACTTTTATATTTTTTTAAATATATCCTTAACTTTCATATTTTTACAAATATATACTTAATTTCAGCAAAAAATCGAAAAATTTATATAACAATCCGCCATAATTTTAAAAGTAGAATATATTGATGAAAATGACTAAAATTCATAATATAATTATTTAATAACACTTTTAAAGTAACCGGTATATATTTGTTTCATAAAAGAGCATCATTGATAAATTATTAGACTAATTAGGTCGAAATATTAGAGACATATTTGCACGTTTTTTCAAATATCCATTCTCACAATGCTCTCCAAAACATGTTCATGTTGAATTGGAGATGAATTCAGATTTGGGCTGAACTTAAAATTATTAGAAGGGATCATATATATATATATATATATATATATATATATATATTTGGAAGTAACGAAGAAAGAGTCAGGAAAATGAAAGTGACAGACGGTCTCCTGGTCAAAGAAACTTTGGCCTTCCATGGCGGTAAAAAGAAAGCAAGTGTGGCTCAATTGTACATGCCTCTCTATCTCTGCTTCTGCTTCTGCTTCAGCTGATGCTGCTAAAAAGTATAATTATTTGTCCTTCCCCTTTCGTCTAGGTTCCCTAGACGTGGCCAATATCTGGCAATCTCTACTAATGAGTACTAGTGCCCCTAGCAGCTACATACAAAACACAAACTGTCTCCTCCTTTCTCTTTTATCTCTACTACCCTCTCAAAAGCAAAGCAAAGAAACAAGTAACCAAGTATGGTTGCTATCAAGCAACCACCTGTACCCACGTGAAGTGTCACCGTTTGAATAGGCTTGGATGATCTATGTGTCAAGACATTGGTCACTGCCTAGAGTTGGGTTGGGTTAAATTAAATATATGTCGATTGTGCTTCACCTTTAGCATCCCCTCACTTTGATATAGTTAATCTCATCTACTTTGAATCGCATCCCACATGTCAATGAGGGCTATATCCTCAGCATCATGAAAGTGAAAGCTTCTTTTTTTTGTTTGATAAATACTAGCTTAATTTTCTTCCTATTCTTGTACCTGCTGCTTTGAGCAAACACCTTCCATAGCTCTAGCTCTTCAACTTTTTGTTATTGAGCTACTACTATAACCATGTATCATTCAAGCAATAGTTTTGATCCTTTTCAATACACCAGCCAAACCAACGCAAACACTCATCAAAACCCTATCTCAAAACAACAAGCCGCTTCTTCTTCTTCCCCATTCTTGGACTTTCGGCCTTTTGCACCCTTTCTTGATGATGGTGATTTTCTTCTCGGTGACTTCTTAGCACAGGATAATCATCTTCAACAAGAACGGCAACAAATTTTAGTGCCCAACATTGACTCTCATTTGACAGCAGAGACTAATAATCAAAAAGATGATCAAATGAACCTTGCAGCTATTTCAAAGAAAGGAACAACAACAAACAATAACAAGAAAAAGAGAAGCAATACGAATTCTCCATCTTCGAAGCAGCGGCCGATCCCTCGAAAAACAGGTGGGAAAAAGGACAGGCACAGCAAGATCTATACAGCTCAAGGACCAAGAGACAGGAGAATGAGATTATCTCTTCAAATTGCTAGAAAGTTCTTTGATCTACAAGACATGTTAGGTTTTGATAAAGCAAGCAAAACAATTGACTGGCTTTTCATAAAATCAAAGGCAGCAATCAAGGAACTAGCAGAGAGTCTTCCTAAAGTGAAGAGAAGTAGAGATAATGATGGTGGTAACAGAACTGTTTCTTCTACTTCAGAGAGTGAAGTTATGTCAGATGTCAAACTGACAACAGATAACAATGGAGACAAGAGAGGTATGGGCACAGAGAATGACTCATTTCTAAGACAGAAAAGATGCAAAAAATCAGCTCCTAATCAGCCAGTCTTTGATCTTCTAGCCAGAGAGTCAAGAGACAAAGCAAGAGCAAGAGCAAGGGAAAGAACAAAAGAAAAACTCAAGAACAAAGGCCTTGATCTTGATGATAAATCAGAACCTGGTTTTTCTCAATCAAACCCTAACAATTTGGAGCAGTTAGGGCACTCTGGCTCCCTTGACGATGGTGAAATGCAAGAAGCCAAGTCTCTTGTGAAGATGGTTCGTGATCAAGAAGAAGATAAAGAAGAAGATCAAGAAGCTAGCACGCACTTTCAGCTACCCCATCAAATGGGTAGTTCCATAAGCACGGTCGACAATTTTTTGGGGCTTACAAGTGCGGCAAAATCATCTTCGATTTTTGATCTTTGTCAAAACTTGGAAACTCCAAGTAGGCGTGATTTCGAAGATCATGAGATTTCAGAGTTACATGGTAATTGGGACATTATAGGCTATGGAAGGGCACTCCACAATAATAGATGTTATTCAATGCCAAACATGAAGCCATCAACTACAGGTAATGCTCATGTACAAAACCCTAATGCTCAAACTTTCTTGGAAGCCTCAAATTTTCATGAACAACAAAACCTTACCTCAGCTTTTATGGCTACTTTAGACACCCAAGAAGAAAACCCTAGTTCGGTCTTCATCAACTTCGAGCAAAACCCTACTCCAATTCCCATGATCCCCATCCCCATAGACACTGGGTTGCATGTTCACTTCACAGAAGACCAATTCTCCTGCAATCCTATTCATACTGTCAATAAGTACGGCAGCTTGTATTAAACAACCCATTGTCCAGTGCTAAAATGTTGAATGAAAAGAATAAATCTTTTTTCTTGTGTTTTTGCCTAAAGATTTTATAATGTTGAGTTGGCTATATATTGTTTCAACCATCCTTGTTGCTTTAAGAGTTAACTACTGAATCATAAGATCTACCATCATTAAGATCAGAGCAGCAAAGTGTGCTTTTGTATTATTATGATTATTTTTTTTTTTAGTATACTAGGGAGAGGGAGGACTCCATGAAAGTTTAGTCAAAAGAACGTTATTAACTTCTAGGGAACTTTGCTTTCTTCTTAATTATGACGTACAAAGTTCTTCTAATGAAGACAGGTTTAAATCAAATTAATTCAAAATAGATAATAAAAAATGCAGGGCAGTTTCTTGTGACATAGGTTTCAATAGAGTAGGGGTTTGTGGTGCTATGTTAAAAGTTTTTGGCTTTATCTTTGCAAAGGATTTAAGTTCAAGAAGCCTTGAGAACAGCCACTTCACTCAAAAATACTGATAAATAAGAGTGTCTCCACGCACTATCTTGCTCAAAACCTAATATTTCTGAAAAAATTTTAACTGGGAGAAGTAAATTGAAAAAAGAGGAAAAACTTGGTTTTAAATCCAAGCATGCATTGTGTTTATTGAAGCTCCATTTGTTTGCAGGAATTTGATATATCAAAAGGGAATTTATCAGAATAAAAGCAAAATAAGACTACAATATTATGCATTAAATTTCATTCATTATTTGATCTATTTAAAAATATTTGTTATTACCTTAAAAGGCACTTGGTGGTGACAATCACTGACTCTGATGTAAAAGGATTTTCATGCAGATCAGTTGATTTTCTAATATCCAAGTTGAACTGGAAGCAGTTTTGAAATGATGCATTAAGAGGACAGGCACCCAACGATTTAAGGTATTTATATATATATATATATATATCGGAAGTAATGTTAGATGCGGTATAATTGTGTTCCTTTTGTTTCTCTCCAGGTTTTTTTGATCTATCTTGTCCTGGCTTTAGTTTGGGTGTATGGGGGGGTGGTATATATGGGGTGAATCTATTGATTCGGGTTAGTTGCCATGTCAAGATGGATTTTTCCTGGATTATTCTTTAATAAAATTGACGATTATTATCAAAACAAATATATCGGAAGTAATGGCATAAGTTCCAATCTTCTTTGTAAAGTTGTCATTAGTTGCGAACTTCTATGAAGAAAGAAAAGAGCAGCAACATGACTGGCATGTCTATAACTAGAAGTTAATTGACAAGTTCAGAATTCAGGTCTGATATCTCATCGAATTTGTCTCTAAAAACAAGCATATTCCAGCAATTTAAAACGTTGCGTGCGTGTGTGTGGAGTGATCCAGTACTATACTTTCAGGCATCAAGCTCGTTTTGTCAACTTATTGTCCTTTCGGTTTCAGGTCGATGTAAACACAACAAATGAAATTGAGCTGAATGCTGAATATGGACAACGGCTAGAAACTCCAATATATGCACTTTTTTTTCCTGCTTCTTTGCTGTTAATGTAATATATTACCTGCAATCTCAGTTCTCTATAGCATAGTCCATTGGTGCAAGCAGCCTATAAGTTTGGCTTGCTTTCTCTTCTCGGTTCTTGGTCTTTTATCCCTATTTTGATAAAAATAAAAACTAAAAAAACTAAAAGAGGGCTGGTGTAGTTACTTAAAAATATTAATGTTCTCATGGAGCAACTATCTTGTAGTTACATGAGCTCTAATTATTTCAGAATTCGACTCTACATGACTTGTAGCAAAAGAAAATAAGAAATGGCAGCAGCCTCATCTAAATCTGTGATTCGAGTTGAGAACTTTAAAAATCAGAAATAACTCTTCATGTCTGCAATTTCCCTTTTAAGTTTTTATATCTTTACACAGCTACTCTCTGCAATTCCTAATAGAAAAAAGATGAAAACTCTCAAGCTAACTGGGCCAAAGACCATATCCTTGTATAAGTTACAACATCAAATTAAATATGCAGATTTCATAGTACTCAAAAATATTGGATTTTTTTCCGTCTTCCAAAAAATAGAAATTAATCCAGCCACCACCAACAATAATGTGGCCTCAGCCACTACCATATATATATTAAGTAATTCACCAGTGCTCTGGGACTATACTTAGGTGTGTTGGCATTGTAAGAACCTCAGGAATGGCATGCCCTTTTAACTTAAAGAAAAGCCAAGTCGATCCCCTTCTTTGGAGTGGCCACATGTATGGAAATGGAACACGTCTATGCAATTTTGTATAAATTTATTTTAATTTTTGAAATTTTGCAAAAACATTTTAATTTAGTTAATTATTTATAATGTTTTTTTTATTTAAACCATTGTATTTAAAGTCCACTAAATTTTAAGTAATTTAGTTCAACCTAAGTAGGTTTAAATGTTAAGACAACAAAAATTTTTTAACAACTAATTTAACGCGACTATATATATTAATTTTCGAACTCAAAATCCAATTTAAACGAGAATAATTCCATACTATCTTATTACAATTGGTTAATTATTTATAACTTTAACAGATACACACTTTGATCAAAATTTTTATCAATTTTTTTGAAAAAAAAAATATATGAAATGTTTACATATGCATTTGTTTTAATCAAATTTTGACTGAAGTATAAAACATGATAAAATTGCATTGGTGAAATTAAGATATATATATATTTACTAAACTTTATAAATTACAACATATATATTTATAAAAAGGTGCAAACATTATAATTTCTTATTAGTATAAGCCTATAAAGATCATTTGGTAAATGCATAGTTAAGTCACTCACTCCATGCGTACAACAGGAAAGTTAATCTAAGCAAATTAATCATGGCATAGCAAACAACCAATTGCATGCAAGGCCATCGTAGGCATTAATTAATTAATCGAAATGCTTACCAGAAGCCATAAGCAGAGGTGACTATAAACTAAGTGACGAAGTTTCATGATTAAATTTAGGAACTAACTAGCTTAAGAGAAAGGCCCATGAAGCAAGAAATCTTGTTTCCACATGCTGAATGATGGGTCAAAGTGTTTGAACACCCTGCAACAAAATTGCACCCAAAAAAAAATTTCCAGACATAAATATGACATAATAAGGACATGAAGTTTTTATGGAAGTAGAAAACATCACTCTTGTTTTCTTCATTTCTGTTCATTTTTTTTTTTTTAAACATCAACACTCTATTATGCAATAAAAGGCCTCTATCTCCCAACTGAACGGCTACATTTTTTTAGTACATGATATACATATATTCATGTCTGGGAGGAGACTGTTAGAGTCGTCTAAACTCTCAGTCTTCTCTATTGCATGGTAAGCATTCAATTGGTGGACCTATTTGTGATGATAATAATAATAATAATTCCCACCATCTAATTAAATACATTTATATACTAATTAAATATATTCACCTAATAGTTTATATTTTTTAGTTAATTTTATAACTGTAAAGCATTTAATATGTGTTATAAATTTAATGGTTTAGTGTTATAGTCTGAGTGTATATATATATCCATTTCATATAGGATGTTTAATTATGAATTCTTTAAAAAAATTAATTTTATCAATTTATTAATATTTTTATTTAATATTTATTTTTATATGAGCCATTTAAATTTTTATAAGTATTGTAAGGGGAATTTTACCTTTAGAGAAATTTGAATCTTGGTGCCCATTTCTTAAAAAAAAAAAATTCTGTACCTAAGCAATAAGAAATTTTTTTATTAATTTTCTAATTTAATTGAAATATAAAAATAAAACGTTTTATTTCAAAGAGGGGTTTAAAGTGAAACTTTGTACTAATAGAAATTTTTTTATTTCTTTAATTCTATTGACATATAAACTTATTAAGGAGATGTATTCAATTAGGACTTTTACAAACATTTATAGACTTTTTTAAGTGAATAGCTTTTATAGAGTTTATAAATTTTTTAATGAATTTTATAGATTTTATTTCTGAAGACTTTTATAGAGTTTATAAATTTGCTAATGATTTTTAGTGAGTTTATTTTGAAAAACTTTTTATGACTTTTATTGACATTAGACAACTTTTATTGATTTTAACATACATATTTTGTCCTAATAAATTAATTTTTTTCATATAATAAAAATAAAATTTTTCAAATAATTATTAAAGTGAATGTCTTTAATTAATTTTTAAAAAAATAATTAAGATATTTATTTTATTAATTTCAAATAAGAAAATATCAAAAAAAATTCAAGATGACTGACCTTAACTGTGAAAATCTTGAAAATGATAGTGAACACCCAAAACAGAGCTAAAAACTGAAGTCAATTTGAAAATCCACAATTTGCCAAAAATATTTACCTAACATATATATAATAAAAAAAAGATAAATAAAAATAAAAAACATATAAAAAGTGAAAATAAATTGAAATAACAATAAGTTATTTAAAGTTTTGAGGAAGGGTGAAAATAAATGATGTCTTTGAAAAAGAGCCGTCACTTAAATATTTTCTCACTTGTGAATATCTAATTTTTTTATCAATAAAAAGGTCAAATAAGTTAGCCATTGATAGATTGTGCAGTAAAGGGCAGACTTTGCCTTTTGAATAAGGTGAAAGATAATTTCACAAATTAGAATTCAAATACTGTATAGCGGGATGTCTTTGAAATAAAGTAAGTGCTAGACTACTACCTTATTGACTATAAATGGAAAGAAGAAAAGAAATCAATTATAAAAAATTATTTTTTAACTGCAAAACTATATTTTTAATTATGTATGTTTGTCTGACTAAATATATATTATAATAGAATTTCTTTTCTAATGTTGTACTTTCATGGCAATCACACTAATATAAATATATTTTATAGTAAATTCCACTAAGCAAACAGTTTTCACAGATGGGTATAAATTAATGACATGAGTTTAAGCAACAAGATAATAAATTTATATAAAAAGAAGAAATAAAAAAAAGTAGAAGACCACAAGGTGTAGCCAACAGAAGTAACTACAGAGACAAAATTAACTAAAAAGAGATGATTAAATAAAGGATGGACATGGTGGTGTGATAGTAAGAGGACAGGACAGGTAGCAGAGTCGCAAAAACTGTGATTAGTTGTTATGTACTGAAGCAGTTAAACATGCGAGAGTGAGAGGTTGTTATATTTTTTAATCTAAAGTTCGTATCACTTAAATTTTAATAAATTTTAAAGAGGCAGTCATCTTTTTATAAATAAAAAATAGTAGGAATTGAAATAGTTCAAGATATTTTTAAAAAAAATTACCATACTTTTTCAATTGTTATTTAATTACAACAGAAGAGATCATCAACCATGCATGCAATTTCCATACTAAAAAAGAAAGAGGGATTAGTTCTGAATATGGAAATTGGACAACGTACAGTGAAAAAAGTTTTATCTTCCTTTTTTTAAAAACTTTAGTGTAAAAAAAAAACTCATTAATTCAGCATTATATTGAAGATTGCTTTTGTCCGTAATTCAGGTACATTACCTGTCCACGTTTTTATTACAAGTAAAAAAAATTGAATTTTTTCCTGTAAGTACTATTACGTACAGTTAATAAAAAATTTTATTCACTCCCAATACATTACACCCAACAGTTATAACACATAGCATATATATTATATGTGTGTTAAGTTTTTATTAATTTTGACTAATGGAAAATATAATAAGAATTTTTATTAATCATCTAACTGTTGTGTAATAGTTATAAGTAAAAATCTTTCCTTAAACTTAGAAGAAAAGATGTTTTATATGTTTTAAACTCTTAATTATTAAAAGTTCATTCATAAAATAAGACTAACAAAATTCTTTATTATTAGATTTGTTTTTTGAAAAAATTCTAACCAAAATTTATTATTATTAGTTAAATATAAGGGACTTTTTTTTTTTTTTTTGAACACCAATGATTTCATTGAGATCAAAGAACATCGGATACATCAATTTTCAGGAGGTTAGCCAAGCTAGGAGGCACTGCATCCCAATTCCCATTACAAGAAAATAAGAAGTTGGTCTTAGTGTTTGATTCTCAGCATATAATAAATTCCACAATATTATATATATATATATATATCAGTACTTTATAGCAACTCAAGCTTAGTGTTTGAGTGCAAAATCTCATATAAAGTTATTGTTTCAACTGTATTGATGTTTTTTTACTGATGAATCCATTTTCAAAATCGTTCCGTTCCAAATCCTTTTCAAAACATATGATCATACCTAGTTAATTAAGAAGTTTTAAATTATGATATATGAAAAAAAGAAAAAAATTAAGTTTTTGAAGACTAATCTTAGTCTTAATATGAACGAAAATTAAGCTGCAACTAAATAACATACAACACATGTTTATGAACATAAAATATGATCAAGGAAACCCAAAAACCAGATAAGGGATTAAAGAAGTAAAGAACAAACCTGAGATATGCTTCTGCTCCTTTTTTAAGAATACATGAAGAACAAGAACAACAGCCCACAAGTGCCAAATATATGTATGTATAAACCCTACACAGGACAAAGCAAAAGAGAGCTATATAGCAACTTATGTATATACACAAATCCTTTTAAAGAAAAGAGGGTAAGTGCAATTCTGTGTGCGTTCGTTGAAAAGATGACAACGATAGTGACATGAATAGTGTTATTTATGACACTAGGATAAAAATTTTTAAGTTAAAATTATATGTTGAGTTCGTATACACGGGCTAATCAATCGTGAGATGATATATAAAAGAAATTCATATAGCTACTTATGACATAAATCATTTTTCATAAATTGTATGTACCCAAAAGAACACAAAGAAAGGGACTGTTCAGGAGAAACATACATTGTAGAGCAGGAAATGCTGATGCGACAAATCCGGAAAAGGGTGAAGTGTGTCCCTCTTCTGCAACAATAAAAACGAGTTTTTAGGGTAAAAAGAGGTGTACCTATTGTTTTAGAAATTAAACAACGTCTCAGTTTCAAACGATGGTGAAGACTTTTGGCTCTACCATTGCACCAGATCCAAAAAAAATAAACAGTCTATTATTGTTAACTTAATTACTAGTGCTAATAGCAGCAGCAGCAGCACGACTTAAGTACTGTTACACTAGCTGGAGAATACAACGGAGTAGTGCAGTAGTGGCAGTCAACAATTAACTACTCGTGGACACTAGTGCCCTGAAAACCAAGCTTAATTATATACATATGTGTAATTTTTTTAATAAAGGATTAATTAGTAATCAATGGGATGTGCTTGTTTTGGCTCAGTTGCGTGATCTTATTGCAGTGTTAGGTGCTTCCTCTCAGACTATGCATAGTATAGAGCCATCTATCACCACTATATATTGTAGGGTACCCTATAACTGTATATTGCAGTTAAAATAATATTAATGGTTGAATAGTCCAAACAGTGCCAGAAGGGAAGATCTAAGTCTATATTTTACATACATATTTTGTTATTATAACTTGTGTCTATTTCTGGGATCTTGGCTTTCTACTTTTTGCTCTCTCTCTCTCTCTCTCTCTGTTCTTTTTTCTTTTTAAACGTCCTGTGAAGTTTGTTGAAGAGCCGAAATCTATAGGTTCTTCTTGAAATCTTTATGTACAGAGGACTGTAAGTGAATCTTTATTAGGGTTTGGTTTCTGGTCTGTAGGTGTCTGCTGGAGGGCAGGCCTGAGTTTATAATAATGACTGTACAGATGCTTCTTTTGCTCAAATAGAATTTATTGATTCTTGTCTGCAAGCCCAAGATTCTTAACTTCTCATTCTATTATTTTATTTCTTCTTTCTTTTTTGCGTGCGTATATGCAATTTGCTTCCTGCTGTGCATTCCATTGCTTGGGGCCGGAGATATAATTAACTGACACTGAAGAAAGTATATGTAGCAGAATATATGAGGCCAGTCTAAGATTTGCTTGTAGAATGGAGATGACTTACGCATCTCCTATTTATGTATCGAAAGAACATTTAGGTTTCATATTGTGATTTGCAAGCTTACTTGAAGCATTTAAACTCATGCCTTACGCTGATCTCAATAACGATCGTTATGAGATGAGGACAAGAGAGCCGAACAGAAAAATCACTTGTTACTTCTTCAGACATATCTTGAATGTTGCTGGAATTTTCAAATCCAATTCCACCAACTTAAATTTTAGTTGCTGTACAAAGACCCGAAAATAATTGAAGCATATGGTAAATCCTGACGTTCAAATGTTATATCAATTTCCACTGCAGACACCTCAACAAAATCAGCTCAAGTCTTGATCAACAAAATATGCATGCTGGCAAGCTCAAGTCTTGATCAACAACAAAATATGCATGCTGGCAAGCTCAAGTCTTGATCAACAAAATATGCATGCTGATTCAAAAATAAAAGTTTCAAAAAAATTAATTCCACATCACATGCCAAAAATAAATCAAGTACAAGTGTTACATTACTGCTAGCACTCTCCATTATTGTCGTTCTATTTCATTTCATTGTGTCCAGATGAATAACTGCATATACCACTGAACGCACCTGCTGTAAACCTTGTTTAGATCCCCAAGACATAATAAGGTGCCAACAAAAGTAAACAAAGGAAGCAGAAAACACAATATATATATCACCTTTGCCATTTGGGTGGGAAAAATACAGAGTATACTAAAGCCAGTCGAAAAGAAGATTTACAGCACCAAAAACGCCATACCTAAAAGCATCTAGAATTTTGCTTATGCCTGGATGAAGAAACAGCACCCTGTGATAGGGAAGATGGCTTAAATCCTCCTGTCAGTAAGTTAGAGGCTGAAGCTGCACTGATTTTTCTTCTTTTGGCTTCTAAATCCAAAAGCTTCTTGTTGTGCAAGGAAGATCTAGAAGATTCAGGAAAGATTGACGCAGCATTAATCAAAGCTCGCTTATCTTTCCTATTTCTTTCAAACTTGGAGGAAAACTTCACTCGTGCTGCAGTAGTAGCATCTTCTTCAGTAGGTGGAAGTAGCCGCATCCCAAGTCCCATTTTCCTTGAAACAGACTCTTCCTCCTTAACTCTTTTCTTTTGACTTCTAAGTCGAGCTCGAAGAGCCTTGTTAAGGGTATAGTCATCTGAATGCCTAGCATCAGATACTCGCTGCAGCCGCACTATTACTGGTTCAGCTTCTTTCTTCTTCTGCAGATCCTCTCCCTCATGTTCAAGACGATAAAATGGATCTGAAAGCTTGCCCCTCTCTGGTGAACAAAATATAAAATCAGAATGTTTGTTCATAAAAATCCAAAGCAGCATTCGCATACTAGTAAATTCAGAGCATTATGATTCCATCAAAGTAAGTGTGATACCAACCTTCATCTGCAGGAAGTTCAAATGTCTCTGCATCCTCGACATCAAAATCCTCAGTCTTCCGTTGAGCCCCACTAATAATCACGTACTCACAATTTTTAGGATCTGTCTGAATTACAATCTCATGTTTGCAGCATGCTGATTTCATGGTGAAACTCCATATCTGAAGCACGCAAAAAGACAGTGAGAAACTAAAATCTGGAAAGGAAACATTAACATAAGCATTGCCAAACATGATAATAAAAAGGACAAAAAAGAGTTTTCTCATTGGCTAGTAAAAGGAAGGATGCCATGATCAAACATGCTCTTTTGAAGCATATCTAGCTTTCTATCATAAAATTTTAAAAGCACCAGTCTGTTAACTAAAAGTTAGATATACCTTTGTGGAATAGTAGTTTCCCACTTGCTTTTTCTCTGCGTTGAACCGCACACCCTTTGCAATCATGGAATTGCAGCCACCACACCATATATTGAATGGCATCTCGAACCTGAAAACAAGAAATGGACATGATGCAGGTATCAACTTTAAGAATAGGCAAAGAAAATCTTAAAATTTTTTGTTCATAGGCATATATTAGTTACAATGATCCTTTTAGACTAGCTACTAGCAACGAAGAACAAAACCTTCATTTCTAAAATTTTCCTTGCATGCTTCTATAGGTAAGATGATCCATTGATTCATAAAGTTGAAAAGCATGATGCTCTCATTCATTCTTTTCAAGTCACTACCATAGACTCACCTTTACACTAGCATGCCTTAGAATAGAACATTTTCCCATTTATAAAATGGATTACTTCTTGGGTTTAAGATCTTCTCAGGATCTCATAAACATTTTTTCCTTTTAATACAAAAAATCTCCATATCTTATTAGAATAACTCTGTACAAAACATGTTAACTTCACAACTTCTTTGTTAAAATAAAATATATCTAAGTTTCAATTTGGAAAACCCCATCGGTGCAATTCTAGATTAGCCATCCAAGACAAGGGCATGCATATGAAACATTTAAAACCTAAGACTGCCAATTCCTATTACTGTAGGGAAAACTTTATAAATAGAAGTTCTTGAAAAAGCATGTGATCAGATACCTTATTATCAAAATGCCCTGGTCTATCTTTCTTGCTCTCTCCCTTAGAGCATGCTGACCATGAAATTTGTTCAAACCACCCTGAAAAAAAGAGGCAATGTGAGAATCCTTTTACACTTTCTCAACAATATTGAGAAAAACAAAACAGTTATTCGCAATATGACAGAGTACATCTTAACAGCAGCATACCTGTTTTGGAGTCCATTCTGGGGGATAGTAAAAATTATCTGCCCTTGCTGCCGCTAAAGAAGACTGCAACAAGCCCCACATAAACACATTAGTTCTTGGATTTTTTTTTTAAAAAAAATCATGAAAACAATCAATTTCATTCAAGAGGAAAACAAAGCATCAACCCCAAATTTTGATTAAATTTGGTAGCTCCTACTAACAGAATTGATTAAAATTACCATGATCATTATAAAAACCACCGCTTTTCAACATAAAATTGCTTGCTAAGCATGAGAATTCAATTGAATTGACCAAACACACCGTAACCGAATTAAATTAATTTATAAAAAGAAAGCATGAATATCAAAAATCAATTAAAGATAAAATCATACGAGTTCGAAACCGGAATCGAAAGAATCAAAAACCCTAAAAAGAAGAAGTATGTATATCTATATAACAGAAATAACTGAAAAAAAAAACCCTAATTCTTCCATCCGCGTACCATTTTCGAACGTCGAAGTCGGAATCAGAACCGATTAGATTTTTTTTTTTTTTTTTTCTTTTTTTTTTTGAATTTGAGGAAGAAGATTTCGATCGGTTCGCACCAATAATTTTGATCATGAAGATTTGTTTCGGTTCTATAATATATTACGTATATATAAACGACACCGTTTTTGTGTTTCCCTAACCTTTTTGGACCAGGTGGAGGTCGGTGCCTATATTGCTGTGGGTCGCAATGTTCTTCAAATGGGCTTGGCCGCTCAAACGGACTTTTATAGCGCACCGGAAGCGAATGTATCTTAGCCATTGATTACTGTGGGACTGTAGGTACCACCGAAATTAACGGTCAGATGCATCGTCTGCACGAAAATTACTAAACGTTTTTAGCTTATATATATTTTTTTTTATCAAAATTAATTATCTATATAATTAATAATTAATTTATTGGTGCAGGATATGACAGAATTATTTGGGTGTAGTTTGCTCTAAGGCTTTTGCCTTCCTTTTTGTACCAAAAAAATAATAATAATTATCTATATATATATATATATATATATATATATATATAT
>CATIWM010144435.1:0-11521 GCA_949671775.1 Mallotus repandus
TGATCTGGATGGTTGATGAAAGGTAGTCCTCTCACCATTCTCTTCTTTAATAATACTTCCAAGCTTTTAAAGTTGAGGTACCCAAATCGAAGATGCCATAACTAAGATGCACCTTTGTAAAAAGCTTTTAAACACTTTGCAGCATCATTTTAAATATTCAAAGAAAATAGTCTATTCTTTGACATTTTTACTTTGGTTATTAAATCTCCTTTGTCATTTCTTATAAAAAGACAACAATCTATTGTGTGAGTATCATAGCCTTTTTCGAAGAGCTGACCCCTTAAAATATTACATGTCATATCAGGCACATAATAAACATTGAAAATTAATTGATGACGACTATCTTTAGCACGAATAAGGATGTTACCTTTTCCTTTTACTAATATTTTTGAATTATCACCAAGTGAAACATTGCCATCCACTGATTCGTTGAGTTCTACGAACATAATTCCTTTTCCATGCAAATGGTTGGTTGTACTAGTATCAAGGTACCAAGTATTTCTTTAATCTCCAACATTATCTCTGTAGGCTAGTAGCACCGTCTCATTCTCCTCGACTTTTGCTTCAACATAATTGGTCTTTTCTTTAACCTTATTGCTGGGAACTCTACATTCTAATGCATAATGCCCATAACTATGAAAATTATAATATTGAGCTTGGGATTTATTCTACCTTGAGTTTGAATTGCCTCTCCTACAAATTCTTGTAGAACTTTCACTTTTCTTATAGTTGTTGAAGTTACTATTGTAAGAACTCCAACCTTGTCCATGACCATGACTTCCACCTTTTCCATGACCTCTGCCTCTGCCTCGGCCATGTTGATTTCTTTCATTGCCTTGGCTTTTATGCATATCCTTGAGTTGCAGTTTGAGGAGTTGCTTTGTGATTCCTTGCTTCTTCTTATTCTTCTCTTCACAGGCTTGTAATGAGCCTAGAAGCTCCTTAATCTTCATTTCCTCTAAGTCTTTAGTCTATTCTATATTTACAATAATACGCTCAAACTTTAGGTCTAATGAGTGGAGTATCTTTTCCATTATTCTCACATTTTCTAAATTTTCACGATTTCTTTTTAGTTGATTAGAAAAAGCCAAAACTCTGGAAAAATAATTAGTAATGGACTCACCTCCATTCATGTACAGAGATTCAAAATCTCCTCTTAAATTTTGAAGATGAACCTTTTTTACTTTATCTTCTTCTTTATATGATGTTTGAAGCTTCTCTCATGCTTGTTTAGCAGAGGTTTTATTTGAAATTTTCTCAAAAGTATCATCATCTAGGGCTTGATAGATCAGAAAGAGAGCCTTCTTGTCCTTCTTTCTTGAATCTTTTAAGCTATCCTTTTTAGATTGGGATAGTGATGCCTCATTTTGTGGTTCACTGTAGCCTTTCTCTATGATATTCCAAATATCATGTGCACCAAAGAGAGCCTTTATTTTGATACTCTAATTGTGTTAATTGTTATTGGTGAGTGTTGAAACTTGGAAGGATGCCATACTATTTGCCATATTTCTTAATCTAGGAAGAATTTTAAAAATCCAACTTCATGGATGGATTCAGAACGCTGAAAAACCTTAAGATGGATTTAATCACGAAAAGTCAAACTTCGATCAAAGGTCAAAGTCAATTGTTGAAAAGTCAACTCTCTAGCGTTAATAGCTCAGTTAACTGGCTTGGTAGTTTGGTCAAATGGCTCAGTCAACGGTTCTAACTCAACTGACTGAGTGGGTTGACTTGGCTGACTTGACTCAAATTTCAGGCAATATTTTTCAACAGCAATTGGCGGCGTGTCCAACCTTTGATTGAGTTGATTTTGGTGGCATTGGATTTGTCTTTCCAAAGGCTTTGATTTGGTATACTTTATGCCAATATTTGGCTCTGATACCAATATGTTAAGAAGCTAAGATTAAAAAACTAAATAATTTCTCAAACACTCAAGAATAGAAAAATGTTTCTGCAACTCTTATAACTTAAGCTTTTATTTTTAAATTGTTTGCTTAATAATTACAATGCAGGGAAGAGGGGTATTTATACAAACTCCAAATTAATACAAACCACTCAATATGCTCATAATTAAACTAATACAAAATATTTAAAACCACACACATTTTACCCAACACCTAACACAATACTAAACCATACATGTGAAAAATAACTTCATAACAACACTAATGATCATTCCTCTCTTTTAATCTTAGCCACAACATTTCTTATTTTGATTAAGACCATATATATGAAGTTACATTTGTAGCAGTCCAAGAATTGCTTTATGCCTGAGGTCACTCTCAAGAGTATAACCGGAGGCCCATCTTCTGACTTAATGAATTTGTGTTGGTTGTTGTGCCTACTAATAAAGTGGATTCCATTATTAAGAAGTGTATCCACGACTTCTCAATGCTACCCTTTTCTCTGAACTTAAATTAGTCGAGAGAGATGAACCCCAACCACATTTTTAAACCCTCGAACTGAAACCTCTAACTAGAGATGGAATTCCTGAACCTAAACAACCTAATTGAGAACTCTGTGACCATTCAAGGGAAGGTCCACCACTGATTGATAGGCCATTCCCCCCTATCCATCTCTTGATCCCTCATTCCACTAATCCATTGTTACTGATTAACTCAAGGCCCTTTTTCTTTGTCTTATTAGCGCAGATGTTCATCAACGATGAAAATTAATATTCTTTTTGAGAAAGAGGATTAGGCCTAAGAGAGGAGGGCTTTCAGGGATCAACATCAAAATTGACGGCACTTGCCTTCTTTCAGCATTGAATCAGTAACTTCCTTTACTCCTGTGCTGCTAAGCAGAATAGCTTTTCTTCCTCCCGGGTAATTAAAACTACCTTATGCGACCTCTCTTTCTTTAGTATCTAGCGAAATGACAGCTTCATTCCCTAGTGAACATGTGCTTTTGATTGCTAAACTGTACTTGAGACTTTCCCTTTTAATTGCTAAACTATACTTGAGATTTTCCCCTTTAATCCCGTCTACAGAGCAAAGCCATTTTAAGATTAAAAGAGTGGAATGATGATTAGTGCTAGTGTGAAGTTGATTTTCCACATGTATGGTTTAAATGGTGTTAGGTGTTGGATATAATGTGTGTGGTTTTAAGTATTTTGTATTAGTTTAATTATGAGCATATTGAGTAGTTTGTATTAATTTGGAGTTTATATAAATACACCCTCTTCCCTCCATTGTAATTATCAAGCAAATAATTAAAAAATAAAAGCTTGATTTATGAGTTACAGAAACATTTTTTTTATTCTTGAGTATTTTAGAAATTATTTAGTTTTTTGATTTTAACTTCTTAACATATTGGTATTAGAGCCAAATATTAGCATAAAATATACCAAATTGAAGCTCTTAGAAAGACGAATCCAATGCCACCAGAATCTGCCCAATCAGAGGTTGGACGCGCCACTAATCACTGTCGAAAAATACTGCTTGAAATTTGAGTCAACTCAGCTGAGTCAACCCACTAAGTCAGCCGAGTTGGACTTGTTGACTGAGCGGTTTAACCAAGCCGCCAAGCCAGTTGACTGAGCCGTTGACACTGGAGAGTTGACTATTTACTTTTCAACAGTTGACTTTGAACTTTGTTTGAAGTTTGAATTATTATGACTAAGTCCATCTTTAGATTTTTCAGCATTCTGAATCCATTAGTGAAGTTGGATTTTGCAAATTCTTTTCAGATTAAGCAATATGGTAAATAGTGTGCCATCATTCCACATTCCAACACTTAACAACAATAATTACGACAATTGGAGTATCAAAATGAAGTCTTCCCTTAGTGCACATGATGTTTGGGATATTGTAGAGAAAGGCTACAGTGAACCACAAAATGAGGCATCACTATCCTAGTCTGAAAAGGATAGTTTAAAAGATTCAAGAAAGAAGGACAAGAAGGCTCTCTTTCTGTTCTATCAAGCCTTAGATGATGACAATTTTAAGAAAAATTTCAAATACAACCACTGCTAAACAAGCATAAGAGAAGCTTCAAATATCATATAAAGGAGAAGAAAAAGTGAAGAAGGAGCGTCTTTAAACTTTAAGAGGAGAGTTTGAAGCTGTGCACATGAAAGGAGGTGAGTTCGTTACTGATTATTTTTTCAAAGTTTTGGTTGCTTCTAATCAACTAAAAAGAAATGGTGAAAAGTTAGAAAATGTGGGAATAATGGAAAAGATACTTCGCTCATTAGACTTGAAGTTTGAGCATATTATTGTAACTATAGAAGAGACTAATGACTTAGAGGAAATGAAGATTGAGCAACTTCTAGGCTCATTATAAGCCTGTGAAGAGAAGAATAAGAAGAAGTAAAGAATCACAGAGCAACTCCTCAAACTACAGCTTAAGGATATGCATGAAAGCCAAGGCAATGAAAGAAATCAATGTGATCGAGGCAGAGGCAAAGTTCGTAGACAAGGTAGAAGCAGTGGTCGTGGATGAGGTTGGAGTTCTTACAATAGCAACTTTAACAACTATGAGAAAAGTGAAAGTTCTACAAGAAGTCATGGGAGAGGCAATTCAAACTCAAGGTACAATGAATCCCAAGTTCAATGTTATAATTGTCAGAATTATGGGCATCATGCATCAAAATTTAGAGCTCCCAGCAGTAAGGTTGAAGAAAAGACCAATTATGTTAAAGCAAAAATCAAGGAGAAGGAGACAGTGCTACTACCCTATAGAGATAATATTGGAGATTAAAGAAATACTTGGTACCTTGACACTGGTGCAAGTAACCATGTACGTGGAAAAAGAAGTATGTTCATGGAGCTCAATGAATAAATGGATGGCAATTTTTCCTTTGGTATAATTCAAAAATATTAGTAAAAGGAAAAGGTAACATCCTTATTCGTGCTGAAGATGGTAGTCATCAATTAATTTTTGATATGTGCCTGATATGACATGCAATATTTGAAGGTTAGGTCAGCTCTTAGAAAAAGGCTATGATACTCACACGAATTATTGTTGTCTTTTTGTAAGAGATGGCGAAGGATATTTAATAGCCAAAGTAAAAATGTCAAAGAATAGACTATTTTCTTTGAATATTTAAAATGATGCTGGAAAGTGTTTGAAAGCTTTTTACAAAGATGCATCTTGGTTATGGCATCTTCGATTTGGGTACCTAAACTTTAGAAGCTTGGAAGTATTATTGAAGAAGAGAATGGTGAGGGGACTACCTTGCATCAACCATCCAGATCAATTTTGTGAAGGGTGTTTACTTGGAAAGCAGTTCAGAAATAGCTTTTCCAAGGAATCATACTCAAAAGCCAAGAAGTCATTAGAACTCATTCATATCAATGTGTGTGGGCCAATTACTCTACGCTTTCTTAGTAAAAATAACTATTTCATTCTTTTTATTGATGACATTTAAGAAAAACTTGGGTATATTTCTTGAAGCAGAAATCAGAGGTCTTTGAAGTATTCAAGACATTTAAAGCTGATGTGGAGAATGAGAGTGGTCAAAAGATTAAAGCAATAAGATCATAAGGAATTCCAAGAGTTCTGTAAAACAAATGGTTCAACATTTTCTCACTGTTTCAAGATTCCCACACCAAAATGGTGTTGCAGAAAAAAAATAGAACCATAATTGATTTGGCACGAAGCATTGATTTGGCAAGAAGCATGCTCAAAAGCAAACATTTACTGAAAGAATTTTAGGCTGAAGCAGTGGCTAAAACAGTCTACCTATCCAATCGATCTCCAACAAGAAGTGTTTGAGGAAAGACACCACAAGAAGCCTAAAATTGAGGAAGCCCCTTTATGGATTGAAGCAAGCTCCTAGAGCATGGAATAGTAGAATTGACAAGTATTTTCAATAGAGTGGCTTCATCAAATGTTCATATGAACATGCCCTCTATTTCAAAATCAAAGATGGAGATGTATTGGTCATATGCCTGTATGTGGATGATTTGATCTTCACCGGGAGCAACCCCAATAGGTTCAAAGAGTTCAAAAAAGAAATGACAATGGAGTTTGAGATGATAGACATTAGGCTTAAAGATATAAAATTAGGAAGTTTTAAACACTTATTGCAAAAAACAAAAATCTAATTATCTAAATAGCAAAAATTAAAAAGCTCACAATTATACAATTCATCGTAAGCAAAACTAATTTAATCAGTTATCTTGAGTTAGTGAGGGCTTCGTTCTCTCTATGAGTGTTATCTCTGCTTTGAGTAGAACTTAAATAGTTGAAATGTCGATTCTTTCATGGAATTGCCAAGGTTTAGGCAAATCTCTCATAGTTAAAATTCTTCATCAGCTGCTAAACAAGTACAAACCAAAACTTGTCTTTCTCATGGAGACAAAATAGTCGAAGGAATACATGGAAAATCTCAAAACAAAATGTCACTACAGCCATGGTGTCTATGTAGATCTGATTGGCAGCTCAGGTGGCCTTAGTTTATGGTGGAATGATGAATGCAGAGTGTAAATATAGACTATGTCATGACACTATATAGATGCCTTAATCACAGTGAATGGTCAATGGCACTTTACCGGAATCTATAGAGATCTGAGAAGAGATTTAAGAAATGAGTTATAGGGAAGAATATGAAGACTAGATATCAAGGCAACCATTCTATGGTTGCTAATTGGAGCCTTCAATGGTTGTTTATACAATCATGAAAAAAAGGGGGGTAATCTCTTAACACAGACCCAGTTGAACCCTTTCAAAGATCTAATTGAGGAATGTGAGCTATTGGATCTAGGATTCAAAGAAGGTTCCTTTACCTAGCACAACAAGCAAGTAGGAGATAGGAGCATCTAGGTAAGGCTAGATCGGGCTCTCTACAACACAAAATGGAGAATGAAACATGAGTTTGCTCAAGTAACACATGAATTTTTCTTAGCTCCGATCATCATCCATTAGGACTAAGACTTTATACTGAGTCTAAACTAAAGGGTAGGAAGTTTAGGTATGAAGCAAAATTGAATCTTGAACTAGATAAAAGAATTAATTAAAGCCACTTGGGAAGCAAACCTCGGACCAATACCAAATATGTGTACTCTTGAACAAAAATTGCAGAATCTAAAGCCGATTTTGAGCAGGTGGTTCGAACAAAAGGTGGTAATTGCCAACTCAAACTCAATACTTTAAAAATACAACTAGCATCTATAATGTCATGAGACTATGATGGGAGGTAGAAGGAGGATGTGATTAGAATCAGGGTAGAAATTAAGAAGCTATATGATCAAGAGGAAGTCAATTGGCTCTAGAGGGCTCATGTGCAGTGGCTACGAGAGGGAGATAGGAACACCAAGTACTTCTATCTCACAGAAATTTAAAGGCAGTAGTTCAACCACATGAAAAAGATCCTCATATCAGATGGCAAATGGATGACAACGGAAGAACAAATTAAGGACATTGTTATCACTCACTTCAAAGGAATTTATGGATTTGCAGAACCTCAAAGCTCGAGAAGAATAATCGAGAACATTCCATAATTGGTGACTGAAGAAATGGACGCAGCCTTTGTTAAAGAACTAAATATGGAAGAAGTAAAAGAAGTAGTCTTTTCTCTAGGCAAGTTCAAATCGCCTAGTCCAGATGTCTTCTCAGGAGCCTTTTATCACAACCATTGGGATGTGGTGCATAACGATATGGTAAGCTTGGAAAGAAACTTCTTTACTACTTTGAAGTCAGCGCCTCCATAGCTCTAGTGCCAAAATCCAAAAGCCCAATTTCCTTTGATGATTACAGGCCGATAAACTGTTGTAATTTCGGTTACAATGTAATTTTTACAATTCTAGCAGATCAATTAAGGCCCTGGCTACCTCTTATCATCTCTCAAAATCAATCAATATTTGTACAAGGCTAGAACATTCAAGATAATATAATTTTGAACCATGAAGTAATGCATGCTCTCAAAAATAAGTTCAAAGGTTCAAGACGGTTTTATGCTTCAAAACTTGATTTTGCAAAAGCTTTTGATAGAGTTCAACGACATTTTCTCAAGTCGTTATGTAGGAATTTGGCTTCCATGATCAATGGAATCGATGAGTTTAGGAGTGTGTAACAATAGTCAAGTACTCCTTCTCAATCAATGGCAGTAGCTCTAACTTCTTCTCTCCCCATCGGGGCCTTTGCCAAGGAGACCCACTTTCACGATACCTCTTTATAATTCCGGCAGAAGCTCTATCCTGCTCTTTTCTCAAATTTCAGTCTCTAAGTCAAATCAAAGGCATCCAATTAGCCAAGCATTGCCCAGCTTTCACCCACTCCTTCTTCGCTGATGATTCAAGCATTTTCGGGGAAGTTACTATAGCGGAGTCTGGGTTAATCAAAGATACTCTAAATGACTTTCTAGCAAAATCAGGTCTGAAGGTTAACTCTTATAAATATGAATTTTTCTTTAGTAGAAATATGTATGACCAGACTAAAAGCACCATCTGTGAGCACTTTAAAATAGCTAAATCTCGATATGCCATGAAGTTTCTAGGACTGCTTATGGATTGGGCTAAATCTAGGAAGCAGTTGTGAAACTTCCTCATTGAAAAAGCCAGGAACAAAATTCAATCCTGGAAATGTAGATTCCTCTCTCAAGTTGGAAGAGAGGTGATGATAAAAGCCATTATACAATCCTTCCTGGCATATATCATGTCTCTCTTTAAACTGCTTACGTTTATTGTTAATGAGTTAGAAAGGCAAACCAGGAACTTTTGGTGGGCTTAAAACCAGGATGATAAAAAAATTCATTAGGCAAGGTGGTCCGAAATTACCAAAACAAAAAAAGTGGAGGCATGGGTTTTTGAGAGTTGCATCTTTTTAACAAAGTCTTGTTAGGAAAATTCTGTTGGAGACTCATTCAAGCCTTGGATAGCCTAAGTGCCAGAGTCCTCAAACGGAGATACTTCTCTTTCACAGACTTCTTCGTTGCCAAACAGGGTGCAAAGCCTTCGTGGTTATGGAGTAGTATTCTTCAAGGCAGAGAAATAACGAGGAAAGGTTGTAGGTGGAACATTCATTTAGGGGATTCCATCAACCTGTGGACGAAGCCTTAGATCCTTTTATCACTAGATTTCAAAATCCAAACTAGAAAGCTTGGAAATTATAACATCTACACAGTTCACGATCTAATCAACAAATATACTATTCAATGGAACTATGATATCATAAGAAGCCTTTTTACTTTGGAAGAAAGTATAGCTATTTAGAGCATTCCGATCCATACGGGCAATGATGATAATTTGTACGCTTACGGTAAGTGCACAGGTCGTCAAGTAATATAGTAGTGAGTAGACTATCGTTTCCACAGGGATTGGGGGATTAAACACCTATTAATCTCAATCGTATTTGCTTAGAGCTATCAACAATGGTTTGTTTAAGGCAAGTAAATAACTAAAATAACAAACTAACTAAAGAATGTAATTAAGGCTATTGTAAATCAAATTAACAAAGAAATAATCAAGTATTTGTGGGTCTATTAAATCCACCATCTCTCAATGTATAGATTCAAATAAAGGATGCATTTGGCCACAATAAATCAATGCTCAACAAACACAATATGCAATTTATAAACAAGAACTAATATATTAAATGAGCTCAAATCAAATAGGTTTCCAAAATCCCAACAATATAAAAGAACTTAGCCACTCATGGCTATTATATCCATCATTCAATATTTAAATTACACACAAAGAACTAGGATTAGGAAGAGATAGAGAATTGTTATCAAAAGGAGCTTGAATCTTCAAATGGGTCTCTCTCCTTCAGCTTCTTTTTCTCATCTTTATCCTCCTTCCCTTCCTTCTCTTCTATGGTTTTCTTATGAGTGAGAGTGTGTGTGTGTAGAATTTCCTCCTCCCCAAGTAATTCATGGCTTTTGTCCTTTTTAGCCTCTTCTAGAACATATCCTTTACCTCTCCTGAGATTTTTCTCTGAATCAGTACACCTCAATATGTTCTGTGCTAGAAACGTACAAGTTGTGATCATGCAGGATTTGCACTCGTGCATGATGGGCTCTCGGGTAAAGGTTGTGATCGTACACAAGTCGTGCTCGCAACATATGCATCCCGCTGAAAGGTTCGCGATCGCACACAGGCTGCGCTCGCAACAAAAGCAATTGGCTATAAGAACTCGTGATCGCATATAATCCACGCTCGCAAAAAGCTCGACATCACTTTGGGGCTGACATCTGGGCATATCTGCAATCGTGCATTCAACCACGATCACGGCAATAGACTGCTCTGCTGCAACTCTGCTCTTTTCTTCTTCTTTTTACTTCTTTTCTCCACCAAAGCACCTTTTAACTCATTTTCCCTATTAAAAACAAAGAAAATTTAAAAGTATCTATTTCTATATGCTTTTCTATACTAAATTAAAATGTACAAATGTATGTAAATTAAAGTCCTAAAATTATGCATAATTTGACATTAACTTAGTCAAGATAAGCTGATTTGGCACTTTGAGAAAATAGACACTTACTCAGTTAAATATGCTTATAGGCTGTTGAAGCAGTTCCAAAGAGAAGACAATTTGCATCACTCCACCTCTATGACAAGAAAACCCAAAATGGTGGAGCTCATATGGTCCTTAAGTATCCCACCAAAAATAAAAAATTTCATTTGGAGATGCATAAAGAATGCACTTACAATGGGAGAAAGCTTGTCT
The DNA here is from genome assembly GCA_949671775.1 of Mallotus repandus. NCBI lineage: Eukaryota > Viridiplantae > Streptophyta > Magnoliopsida > Malpighiales > Euphorbiaceae > Mallotus > Mallotus repandus. The sequence goes on from CATIWM010144435.1 coordinate 10,612, forward strand.
AAAAGGGATGCAAGAATAATCTATATGGCAAAGATGCCAACAAAGCCCGGAATCTTTAGAGCATCTCCTCTCTATATGCTCTCATTCAAGGCTAATATGGTAGGCAAGCTCAGTAGGATACATGCCTAATTCAACGGGCTTTAGATCCTTTCCAAATTGGTGGATAGACACTTCAAGAATGATTTGTGATAGTGGCAGAATAGAGACACTCAATCTCATTATAGGAATTTGTTGGCATATCTGGAAATCTCGAAACAATCTAATCTTCAACAAAAAGCTGGATAAGCCCCCACAAACAATAGACAAAATCAACAGTGGTGGTTAATATTATAGAACTTGGACCATCAGAAGGAATACCACCCGACCCCAATAATCTAGCAACCAGCTCAAACTTGGGTAGCCCCTACAGAAGACGTTTGAAAAATCAACTGCGACGCCTCCTTTAACCTTAACACTTACAGATGTAAGCTTGCTTTTATCTGATGAGATAGCAAGGCCAGGCCATTCACTTATCCACAAAGTCTTGCCACTGTTACTCCGCTCTCCAAGCTGAAGCTATGGCTATCCGGGAGGCAGTTAAATTTTCTCTCAACTTTCCTCACCAATAATTCATCAAAGAAAACTGATTGCAACAATGTTGTACAAGCATTTCAGACCCACAGAATCTATTCCTCGCGAACCAGAAGCAGTGGTGGAAGATGTTAGAAGGTATCATAGCAGCTGTGATAACTCGCACATCAAGTTCATCCCCAGATCAGCAAATGGTGTTGCAGATTGGCTATCTAAAAACAATAGTAGTTTGATAATGCTAGATCAAGAATTTAATGTCCACCCCTAGTTACAACATCTCTGACAAAAAGATATGGCTTGTAATTCTAATGTAACTTGATTCTGTTTTCAATGGAATTCT
>CATIWM010144436.1:0-25281 GCA_949671775.1 Mallotus repandus
TAGTTTTGGATGTCTGTGTGTAATGTGAAATTTATGAAATAAAAATTTAAAATTTAAAAATGATTAAAAAATGTTTATATAAAAATGCATTTCAAATGTCAATATAAAGCCTTGCAGTGACAATTGTGATTACTCTTTAAAAAACACTGAACAAATGCTACCATGTAACCTTGAAGCAATATTTTATAATCGTTTCAGTAAACCACTTTAAATAAATTGCATGCATTGTTTTTTGTCATTTGTAAATATCGTTTTAAATAATTAGAGTGATGCTTAAAAAATGTCAAAATAAATAGTGCTAAAAATGATGCTTAAAAGTATATACCAATATTTAGAAAAAATGTGGCTTTAATATGTAGCGACATCCAATTAAGTGACATTTGCAAGAAATGTCAGTACAAGTCTAAAATGACATCTTTCAAATTTATAACAACATTTTACCACTGTCACTATAAGGCATTTTTCTTGTAGTGGTATGGTTTGTGGAATTTAGGACGACCAACTTGGCGCAGACCAGGCCCATACAACTCATGCACAACATCTCTTACTGCATCCAGATCTACTCCTATTGGTGGTACTTGAGGCTGTGGTATGTATGCCTGGGGAAAATTCATTTAGCCTTGGGGAAAAGGCATATAACCCTAGGGAAAATTGCCCCCCATGCCTCTTCCTTCCTATTCGTATACTCCTGGCTGCAAGGTTGGATTAGTCCAGCCAAAAATCTGTTGGTTAGGCTTATTATTATTTGAATTACTACTATTTTCATTTCGGCCATTATTACCATTAGGAGCAAGTACTTTATTATTAAGCCCCACCTCATCCCTCAGATGTGGAGGAATATACCTTTCATCAGCAGCAGTTGGTTGTACTGAAGGAGCAATCTTTGTAGAATTGCCAGATTCTTCCAGGGCTATATCTAGCTTATACACAGTATGTGGCCTGGATGATTGCTCGTTCTTTTTCAAAAATACTTGCATAGCATCCTGCAGCAATTTCTCAAAACTTCCAATAGCGATATTAATACTTGCAACAACATTATTGAAACCTCCAAGTGTGTTATTAATAGGTCCAACAGTACTATTGATAGCGACAGTGGCTTGCTTCAGAATATCAACCATTTGAGGTACTGCATCCTGAAAAACTTTTTTAAAAGCTTGAGAAGCAGAACTCTCAATAGTGTCAACAGCTTTCAATTTCTAACCTGGCTGATCAGTACGCGCCTCATCCTTGTTTTGGCCATAAAGCACCTGATTTCCTTTTGAGTGTTCATCACCTACTTCTTCAGGTGTTTTGTTGGTTGAGTCACCAACGTTAGATACTTCTTTTCCACTTCGTAATTTTGTCATCAAGTTCAAACGGATCCCACCGATAGTGCCAAAAGATTGTTTGGCTAGTTTTGTGATTTTTGTAATTGCGAGCGTGCCAAAGGAGCGTGTTCTCAGAAAATTAACCTGATTTCTCTTAGATGTTTTTGAATTCCCAATCTCCTTTACCACAATTTGATTAGATTTCAAGCAAATGAAAATTAATTTGTAAATAAAGAAAAATTTGAAGGCTTGAAAATGAAATTGTATTAATTTTGAAGCTTAGTACAAAATTTGAACTTTGACAGAGCTGATAAACTAAGAAAATGATGAACTAAAATTCTAAATTTGTAGACTAGTTTTTGTAGACTGATGTAGAAGTTGTAGATGTCTTTCTCCAATCATTCCTCAGCCTTTTATACAGCTTGAATAAATTTCTCCAAATAATTGCTCCAGCTGAGCAGTCTTTCGGTTTCAAAAAATAAATTCAACTTAATTTTTCTTTACACAGACGCCCTTTTCCTTAAATTTTGGTTGAGTGAATATTAACAGGTGCTTCCAGATTTTTCTAATCCTTATCATCCAGCTCAATTTTACTCTGCAAATTTAGACTTTAATTTGGGCTTTCAAATTTTAAATTCAATTAAAAATAATGAACTAATCCGGAAATTAATGGATTAAACATTAAAAATAATGGGCTAATTATTTCTAGCCCAAAATTTAATTTAAGTTTATATATTTATAAAAACTAGTTAACTTTTAGGAAAATAGTTTAATTATTTTATATTAAAATATAAAATATTTATATATTTGGATTGAATTAGTACTTATAATTCTATTTAAATCAAATTAAATTAATTAAAATTTACTAGATTTTGGATACTTACAGTTATAAAATATTTAAAATATGTTTCAATCACACCAGTGAATTTGGCGTAATAATCAAATTTCAATGGCATCATTTGAACATTTGAATTCAAATACTGTATCCCAATTTGTAATAATATATGTTTATGTAAAAAGTAAAACCACTACCAGCCGACACTTGAAGAAAAATGATGGCTAGCTAATTTGCAGGGCCAACTGCCACTAAATCAACAAAAGATGCAATATACGGAGGTTAGTAACGTTAGCTGAGTCAGTATATCAACTGCCACTAAATTAATAGTTGATAGATACCAACATAAAGCCAAAATTGACTTGGTCACTTACCCGTAAATTAATACTACATAACTTTTTTAAAAAATTTATTTTTAATTATTTTATTAATAGCAAAATTAGACTATTGAAATGGAATGTATTAGAAAAAAAAACGGTTATCTTCTTTTAAATTATGATAAAAATTAATTCAATAAATTAATGTTGATAGAATCTAAATCTTGTATATGATGATTTTTTTTAAAAAATAATTATTAGACCATTTTTATTCACCTCTTTAAAATATATTATTATTATTATTATTATTATTGACCTAATTTCTTGTTTGATATTTAAAGTGTATTTGGTACAAATAAATTTTACAAAATTTTATAAAATTTATTTACAATTCTAACTTTTTAAATTTATAGAATTGATTATAACTAGATCAAATTATAACAAAATCATTGAAATTTTCAAATAAATTCTAAAACTTTTAAGTCTATTTATAAATAACCAAAACAACTCTCATTATTTTTATTTTCAAAAATATCTTTCTATTTAAGAGGGTTTTTTTTTCCTAAAATTAAAAATTAACTTAAATTTTAAATTTTTATTAAACACAATACACAAGAAAAAATTTATTTGATATCTATTTCACAAATTATTCATTCTAACCAAATATATTTCATTTATTTGAATTCCATTTCAAAATGAAACAAATGTTTTCATGGAATTAACCAAATATAATAATATTAATATTTTTTTTTATTAATAGAGAGGTAATATAAATTAAATTTCGATAGACTGCATAATAGAGATAATCATTTTCTTTTAATCAACAACGGCAATAATTGAATCCTATACCTTAAAATACCTCAAAGAGGAATTATCACTTAACTATTCATTCAATAATATTAATTTATAGGTTTGACTCTAGTAATGTTAGGAGGTGGTGTGGACTTCACGTTACTTTTTCTGTCACAAATCATAATGTGCCAAAAAATAAGATCTCTATCCATTATAAGTGATTTTGGTGCTCTAGTCTAAATGATAGCGTGTGTATATATATATACACACACACTGCTACTCCATCTGCAATTTGCAAATGAGTGAAAAGAGACGTACTAGCTGCACTGAAATTTTAATTAATCCATTATATATATGGTGCTATTGGATGGATAATATTTTGTAGAATAAAGTGCTTGCTTCTCATCATTTTCATGAAATAAATAGTATAGTTTTGAACTTTAATTGTGCTGCCCGCTAGGAATAGAAATTGTGAACATTGGACTAGACTTGTAGTTATTCCAAATTTTATTTGGAGTAGATAAATATTTTTTTTATATTTGAATTATAGGTAAAAAAGAAATAGTACTAATGATAATAAATTATAATGATGATTTGGAGCTACATGTAGCCATTGCCACATTGTCCAAAGAACTTCCAATTACACAGCTTCGGTGTTTCATAGCCATTGAAAATTCTGCTGCAATAATTCCTTCCAAGCTTGACTAACTAATAGCACAAGAATAATAATAAGTTACTGAATCTGTAATCCCTGACATGTTAAAATCAGTGAATCTATTCTTGATTATAATTCCATCCACCGTATGCTTTATTTTTTTTAAAAAAAAAGGCCAAAAATCAAAAACTCAAGTCAAATCCACCCATATAAAATATATAGCCACCAACCCATTTGGGTTTGTCCTAGCATTGCATGTTGTCTGAAATTAAAAATTAGTTAAATAAAACAAATAATCATCAGATACAAAATTAAGTGCAATCCCACCTCCCTCCATATACATTGGAAATTTAATTCTTAAAAGTGAAAGAATCTTGAAATAGGCCTTTTGTGATTGGCTCCTCATGGTTTGGAACTCTTCCCCCAGCCTCCATTCATAGAATCTTTATTAATTAATTAGTATAATTAACCATATAGTAACTAATTAATTAATCAATATCTTCATTACACAACAAAGAGCATTTTGCTAGGCTGGAGTGCACAAGCTAGTATTGTTCATTGTTAGTGCTTAATTTTTTTTAGTAGAGACCATCCGATATTTGGTATCCCGTAGGATTCGATATTCGGTATCCCGTAGGATCCGATTAATTCAAATTCAACTCGGAAAGGATCCGGAAGGGCGGCAAAGATCTACCTAAAAAGTTTTAAAGTAACTGCATACTCAGAATTCGAATTTGAAATATCTGATTAAGTTGGAAGAGTCCCCTATCAATTCATCAACACCCTCTTGAATTAGTGCTTAATTTAAATTATAATTACACTGCATGCCAAAGACCCAAAAAAAAAATCTCCCCCACGCATGCTTTCAAAACGGTCCAAGTCATTTGCTCTAAACTCTTTTCTTTTCCCATTATTAATGGAGCGATAATCCATATATGGGGACTTGACCCCGTAATAAGACAAATTATTCCTTCCGTGCGCTACAAGGTCTATAGTGAGTAGCTATAAAAATGTTCGACGTGCTAATAATGTGTTTTATTTAATAAAAAATGTTTAAAAAGTTTTTTTTTTGGAAAAATTTTGTTGGAGACCAATTGCATAAACAGATTTTTATTTTATTTTTATTTTTTAAACAAAGATTAATTATTGCGGTGTTATCACCTAACTTGAATTTTAGATTAATAAGAACTCTTATAACTACTGGATATTGGTACATCATATACAAAAAAAAAAAAAAGATTAGTTAATATTAAGGTTAATTTCTTAAAATATATGTGTTAGATAGAGTTCTCATCTGGTTGTTTTTAGTCATTGTTATCTTATCATATTGTTACTAAGAGAGAGCTAGTGTTTGTATTTAACTAAAACAGCTCCATGTATACAACATACTCATCTTGTACTTTATTATAAGATGTACCGAAATCAATATACAATAATTATTCATTTTTTCCCAAACATTACATGGTATCAGAGCTGAACCATGGCTAACCAAATTGTTCCTGCTTCTACCACCAATACTGTTGCTACTCCATCATCTACCACAAGCTATACATTTGCCATTAAGCTTACTTCCCGCAATTACTTGGCATAGAAGACTCAATTTCTTCAACTTTTTAGCTATCACAACATGAACTCATTAATCGATGGCACTCCACCTCCTTCCCAAACCATACCTTCTTTTACCAATCCAAATATAACAATTCCAAATCCAGAATTCACACAATGGTTTCAACGTGATCATACTTCTCACATGGCTTTTGTCCTTCTTGCCTAAAGAGGTTTTCTCTTATGTCATAGGTTACACCACATCTCTAATGGCTTGGCAAGCACTAGAAAGTGCTTTGGTGCTGTATCCCAGAACCGGCAACTACAACTACATGTAGAACTTAAAGAGTTAAAGAAAAATAACATGTCCATAGCTCAATACTTGCAACAAGCCAAAGCTCTTACTGATGAACTTGCTGCTGTAGGAAGAACTATCTCCTCTGCTGAGTTTAATGCGGTTATTTATCGCAATAATAGTATTGAATTTCATCCTATTGTCTCTGCTTTAAATATTCGCACTGATCCTGTTCCTTTTTCTGAACTTTACAATCAACTTTTATCTCATGAAACTCTTTTGCGAAGTTACCAAATTTCACCCTCAGTAAACCTTTCTATTCGGCCACCAAGCATTTCTCAACCTCGTCCCACTTTATCACTGATGCAACAATCTCTATGGAGGGGTCCGAATAGCAACACACGCAAATGCCAAATATATGGTTACCAAAACCACACAGCTGATCATTGTAGGCGAAGGGATGCTCCTCGCCAATCCCCTCGCCCTCAAGCAAATTACTCTTGGCATAACAACACTCCATCACCTTTCTTTTATGACTTTTTGGCGTCACTACCCCCTTCACCCGCCTTATCTGCACCATGGATACCTGATACAGGCGCCACCCACCACATGACATCCAATCTCTCTACCATTCCGCAACCTCAGCCCTATAATGGAGGTGATCATATTACACTTGGCAATGGCCAATCTATGCCAATTTCTCACACTGGTATGGTTTATATTCCTTTATTGAAATGAACTAACTTGTTAATGAAAGATGTACTCCATGTTCCTCATTTATCCAAACCATTATTGTTCGTTAAAAGATTCACTAAGGATAACAATTGTTCTTTTGAATTCTATCCTTCTTCTTTTTTGGTTAAGGACTTACGGAGCAAGGAAATCTTGTTACAAGACAAGAGTAATGCAGATTTGTATGAGCTCCCACTTTCTCGGCCTCAAGCTTTTTTATCTACTCATGTTCCTTTTGAAGTTTGGCATGCCCGCTTAGGACATCCACTGGTTCAAGTTGTTTCTCACATCATAAAAGATAATAATTTGTCAGTTAATAAATCCTCTAGTCGTTTGTTTGTTTGTGGTTCTTGTAGGTTAGGAAAAATATCAAAATTGCCTTTTGCTTCTGTTGGACACACTAGTAAAAAGCCATTTGAAATAATCCATTCGGATGTTTGGCGACCATCCCCTGTAGTTAGTAATTTAGGTTTTAAATATTTTGTATTGTTTGTTGATGATTTTTCACGTTTCACATGGATTTTCCCAATTCGAAACAAGAATGATGTCTTTAGCATTTTTCAGAATTTTGAACCCTTTATTAAATTGCAATTTAATTCTTCCATTTAAACTTTTCACTTCGATTGGGGTGGTGAGTATCAGAAATTAAATTCATATTTTAAATAAAAAGGAACCATTCACCCTATTGTTTGCCCATACACACATGAACCAAATGGCTTGTCAGAGAGAAAAATCAGACATATTGTAGACACAAGCCTCACTCTACTTGTTCATGCATCAATTCCTTTTTGTTTTTTATCTTATGCATTTTTACATGATGTCCAAACAATCAATGTCATGCCCAATGTTGGAATTAAAAATAAAATTCCTCATGAATTATTATATAATTCCAAACAAATTATTTTGATAGCAAAATTTTTAGTTGTGCTGTTTACCCTTATTTGTGTCCTTTTAATCAATATAAATTTTCTTTTCGAAGTCAGAGATGTGTTTATCTTGGACATTCCCCTTCTCATTGTGGTTTTTATTCTCTAGACATCATGCGTGATAAAGTATTTGTAGTTCATCATTGTATTTTTGATGAATTTATTTTTCCATTTACTAATAGTTCTCGTCACTCTTATCCCGCTTTGGCTTCACAAGCAACGTCCCCATGGCTTATGTTGCAAATCACGTACGCTCCATCCTTGTCAACAGGTATGTATCCTCCATCTGCATGTCCATCGTCTTCTTCTTTGCCATTACATACTAACCCACATCATTCACATACCTCGCCATCACCCGTCAAGCCCAGCCCATATGTTCCCCACTCACCTGATACTTCCTAAACTTCATCCAAAACATCCTGACCTACACCCAAATCATCTCACCACCTGCCCATCATATCTCCTTCTTCCACTTCTTCACAACCTATCTCACCCGAATCATATATGCATCTGATTGTTGACCTCAGCCAATACCCGAATACTAATCCACCCTCTACCACCAATGAAACATGCACTCATGACATGATTTGGAGACCAACAACAATGGCCAAAAGAAAACTTCACTTGTCTATTAAAAATACCCAAACCATTAACTATCTTCACCATGAGCCACATACTTTCAAATAAGCTAGTAAGTATCATGAATGGAATAAAGCTATGCAAGATGAGATTAATGCATTATTGTCCACTTCCACTTAGGACTTAGTTCCCAAGCCTCCAAATGCTAATGTTGTTTCTAATAAGTGAGTTTACAGGATTAAAAGAAATTCAGATGGTAAAATTGCTAGGTACAAGACCAGGCTTGTAGCCAAGGGATTTACACAACAAGAAGGCGTGGATTATTAAGAAACTTTTAGTCTAATGATCAAAGCAACCACAATACGGACTGTTCTAGCTCTAGCCTCTATGCATCAATGGACAATTCAGCAGCTTGATATTTCAAATGCATTCCTCCGTGGTTATTTACAATAAATAATATATATGACCCAGCCCCAAGGCTTTGTGGATACCTCTCAGCTGGATTTTGTGTGTAAATTAAACCACTCATTATATGGTTTAAAATAGGCACCTCGTGCATGATTTTCTCATCTTGCCACCTTTCTGCATCACCATTGCTTTGTCTTTTCAAAAGTAGATAATTCTTTGTTTTATAATAAATCATGTGCGACCTCTAATTTTATTCTCATTTATGTAGATGATATAATCATCACAGGCACTTCTTCAGATATGGTGCACAAGATCATTTCAGTTCTTCAAGCAGAATTCCTAATCAAGGACTTGGGCGGTTTGCATTACTTCCTTTGCATACATGTTACATGATCACCCGAAGGCACTTTGTTGTCCCAAACTAAATATGTGCATGATCTTTTAGAAACAGTGGGCACGCCAGAATCAAATAGTTGTAAAACTTCAACGGTAATTTCAGCATCACTATCTAAGCATTCGGGTACTCCAAGTAATGATGATGCAAATTATCGGTAAATAATTAGCTAACTCAAATACTTGACAATAACTTAGCATGACATAACTTTTATGTAAATAAGTTATGTCAGTTCATGCATTCCCCAATCGATGTCTACTGGCATGCTTTGAAGTGGTTACTTCGATATCTATAAGGTACTTCAGAATTTGGCCTTCACTTCGCTTCTAATTCTTCTTTAGATATCAAATGCTATGCAGATAGTGATTAGGGAGGTGACCCTGATGATCGATGCTCTACTAGTGGTTTTGCAATTTTCTTAGGCAAAAGCTTAATTTCATGGCTTGTTAAGAAGCAACCAATAGTTGCAAGATCATCCACTGAAAGTGAATATAAAGCTATTGCTAATGCCACTTCGGAGTTCTTATGGATTCAGTCCTTATTACATGAACTTAGCTTTCCACCCACTTTTAGTTCTCTTTGGTGTGATAATGTCAATGCTATATATCTATCCTCTAATCTGATTTTCCATGCTCACACCAAACACATAGAGTTAGACTATCATTTTGCTCGAGATCAAGTCAAAAATGGCAATATTGACATTCGGTTCATACCCATAACTGCTCAACCGGCTGACATCTTCACCGAGCCTTTATCACTGGCTCAGTTCACACATTTTTTATCGTTGCTCCCTCTCCAGCCGACCAAGGACTTACAGGGGGGTGTTAGAGTTCTCATCTATTTGTTTTTAGTTATTGTTATCTAATCATATTGTTACTAAGAGAGAGCTAGTGTTTGTATTTAACTAAACAACTCCATGTACACAGTATACTACTTTATAATAAGATGTAACGAAATCAATATACAAAAATTATTCATTTTTCCCAAACATTACAATATAAATAAATTTTATATTTAAAATGTGTGAGAGTTAAGTGACATTCAATCTTATATATTACTTAAGTCATTTTAACTTTTTGTATCCAATTTTTAAAAATTTTGTTATAGAGATACGTACGTGCAACTCTTAATTTATAGACATGCTTCAATATGACTAACTCAAAATATGCTACCACAAAAAAAATTATGCAAAGATTCATAAATGATGGTTACAAAGCTGTTTCAATCCTGTTTTTGCAAAAAAATTTAGGCATAAGGGAAAACTGTAAAAAGAAACTATTGAAAAGTGTTACTAATATAATTACACAATTAACCTGCGAGGGTTATCGTCATGTGGATTGTTAAGAAATCGGGCTCCACGGACCGGACATGCTCGGGCTTCATACAGGAAGTGAGTGTCGTGCCTGCACCGAACGGGCTTGAAGTTGAAATCTCCAATCGGGACTCCAAAATGTGAAAATAGGCTTCAATCTTGGGCTTGCCTACCACCAAAATGGCCTTAGCCATGTGGATGGTGGCTCCTCCTTAATTATAAGCCCTTTATCTTTTCATTTCCTTTCCAATGTGGGATTGTTCCCACTTCTATTCTCCAACACTCCCCCTCAAGTGCAACTGGACTTCTCTTTCTTTGGACCATTTGTCACTTGCCTTAACAGGACTGATCTCAGTCTCTTAAACTTGCCTCGAGCCTTCAAATATTATTGGTCCATACTTGTATAACTTCTTATTCACTACAAGTGAAGTTGCCATTGGCTTATAATGTTGCATTTTGAACTTCTTTAGAATGTATTATGCATACTTGGCCTGTGAAATAAATATTCCATCTTGTGATTGATGAACCTCCATGCCAAGGAAATAATGCATCAACCCTAAATCTATCATCTCAAAATTCTTCTTCATCTCATTCTTGAAGGTCATGATCATTTCTAGGTTGTTACCAGTTACAAGTAAATCATCAATATAAAGTGAAATAAGTAGAATGTCTAACTTGCCATGCCTTTTGATGTAAAGTGTATGCTCATTCTTGCTCCTCCTGAAGCCTTGGTCACAGAAATGAGAGTTAATTTTGCTATACTAAGCTCTAGGAGCTTGTTTCAACCCGTACAAGGCCTTTTTAAGACGATAAACATGATATTCTCTTCCTTTCATAATAAACCCTTCTGGTTGCTCAACATATATCTCCTCCTTAAGGTCACCATTGAGGAATGCGAACTTGACATCAAGTTGGTAAATCTTCCAACTATTTTGAGCAACCAATGCGATTAAAGTTTTAACTGTATCAAGTCTTACAACCGGGGCAAAGGTATCTCCATAATCAATTCCAGCTTGTTGAGAATATCCTTTGATAACCAATCTCGCCTTATGCTTGTTGATCGACCCATTTAGATTCAGCTTGGTTTTAAAGACCCATTTTACACTAATCATTTTTCTGTTCTCTGGTCTATCAACCAACTCTCATGTGTGATTTTTCTTAATCATATTGATTTCATTCAACATGGCTTCTTGCTATGCCTTAGCCTTGGAAGCTTCAGTATAGCTATTTGGTTCATGAATTGCAAAGTGACAAGAGTTACACATCTCTAGATCTAGATGGATGACTGGACAATCTTGATAGACGTCAGTCAAGAGTCTTTTACCTCTTCGACCCGTAGCATTCTCATCAGATGATGGAGTATGAACTTCATTTGGAGAATTTACTAGTGTGGTTGGAGAAAACCCATCATCATTATCTTCATAATCATCTTGAACATCTCCTGGATGCTCTTCAAATTGAGGAACTGGAATAATACTTCTTTCAATCTTCTGTTCATCCTAATTCCATATTGCATTCTCATTAAATTTCACATGTCAGCTGATTACGATGTCTTTAGTGTTGAGATTGAAGATTCTATAGCCTTTTGATTGAGAGCTATAGCCAAGGAAAATTCATTTCTGTGATTTATCATCAAGCTTGCCCCTTTTTTGAGATAGGACATGTACATAGCAAATTGAGCCAAATACCCTAAGATGCTTAGTTGTTGGTTTAGCCCCACTCCAAGCTTCAAATGTAGTTTTATGTTGCACAACCTTAGTGGGAAGCCTGTTTAATAAGTATACAGTAGTATACACAGCTTCTGCCCAGAATTTCTTGGGTATTTTCTTCTCTACAAGCATGCATCTTGCCATTTCCATAACGATTCTATTTTTTCTTTCAAAAACTCCATTTTGCTGAGGTGTATACCCAATTGTGAGTTAAAGTTCAACACCTGCATCATCATAAAACTTGTCAAATTCATAGGACATGTACTCTTTTCCCCTATCAGATCGAATTCTTTTCAGCTTGCAGCCACTTTGTGTCTCCACAAAAGCTTTGAATTTTTTGAAGATGTAGAACACATTTGATCTATCTTTCATAAAATACACCCATGTCATTCGGGTGAAATCATCAATGAACAATATGAAGTATCTGTTCTCACTGAGGGACAAAGTCCTCTGGGGTCCACAAATGTTGATGTGCACAAGTTCAAGTTTCTCCTTTGCTCTCCACGTACTCTCTGTTGAAAAAGGCTTCCTATGTTGCTTACCAAGTTGGCAGGCTTCATATAAACTATCAACATCATGAATTGAAGGAAGATCTCGAATGATATCTCTTTGGTGGATAAGTTTGAGAGCACCTAAGTTGTAGTGCCCATATCTCTTATGCCATAACCATATCTCATCACTTTGGGCTTTGTTAGCCTCTTCAATAGAGTCATTCCATTTCAGGGGAAAGCTCTTATTTTGCATTTTTACATGAGCAATCTCCCTCTTTTCTAGATCAAATATGGTGCAGTGATCACCCTCAAAATTGACAGAATATCCATGCTTGATCATTTGAGGAACACTTAACAAATTTTCATTGAACTCAAAGACTAAAAGAACGTCTTTTATAAGCTTAACATCTTTTTTGTTATCGATTTGTACAGTCCCTTTGCCTTGGGATTCCACTACTGCTCTGTTGACCATTCGAACAGGAATCTTCACAGAAGTGTCAAGATTAATGAAGATTTCTCGATCATAGGTCATATGACTTGTGCATCCACTGTCAATAAGCCACCTCTTATTGCTTTTGTTGGAGCTCACATCTTGACAAGCATAGAATAAGTGGTCTTCATCATTACTTTCAGTGAAATTTGCATGTTGTTCTTGATTATTCTGCTAGCCATATTTTGCTCTACAATCTTTCTCGATGTGGCCAAACTTCTTACAAAATCTGCATTTTGTGGCTAAGGAGATAGTAGATGAAGTGGAGGTTGAATCCATATTTATTTTTTTATTATAATTTTTGTCCGGCCATATTTATTTTTTTATTATAATTTTTGTCCGGCCATATTTATTTTTTTATTATAATAAGTGGTCTTCATCATTACTTTCAGTGAAATTCGCATGTTGTTCTTGATTATTCTGATAGCCATATTTTGCTCTACAATCTTTCTCGATGTGGCCAAACCAACAATCCTTTTCTAGATGATTGGTTTTACCACAAGTGCTTTGTAGCTAAGGAGATAATAGATGAAGTGGAGGTTGAAGCCATATTTATTTTTTTATTATAATTTTGGTCGGGGACCGGACATGCTCCCGAATTTTATTCTCTTCTCAAATTATTGTGATCGGGAGACTCCAAAATATGAAAACAGGCTTCAATATTGGGCTTACCTACCACCAAAATGACCTTAGCCATTTGGATGGTGGCTCCCCCCTTAATTATAAGTCCTTTATCTTTTCATTTCCTTTCCAATGTGGGATTGTTCCCACTTCTATTCTCCAACAGGAATGAGGCGAGCCTTCATGCTTTAAGGGATTGCGACATAAATTCTCGGAGGTGATTTGGATCAAACTACTTCCTGTCGAATGTTTAAGCTACTGGAGTTTTCTCCTGTCCATGGGATCGATGGCTCTGAAATAATCTTGAGAACGAGTTTAAGATTGAATACTACTACTAGCAGTGGAAACACACCTAAATGCTATTTTGTTTGATGATAGCTAAATGATGTGCAGCTTGATTTCTGCTTCAAGCATCCTCCAAAAGGTTCAGAGTTTAGATGCAACTCGTAGTGCACTTATGGTGCAATCCAAAGCACCAACGGGTGGAAAGACTAGTTAGTTGGCAACCTTATTATCTAGTTGACATGCTGTGCCAGTTTATATAATAACCCAGTGTGCTGACTTCTGACCATTTGGTTCGAATGGGTGCTCATCAATGATCCTCTTGGATTAAAGATTCTTAGTGACCCGCCTGACAGCCTTCACGTCAAGCTTCTTAAAGCAAGAATTGACGGGGGTTACATTTCGCCGGTGTCCCAAGTACTGGTTTTTCTGGTTTTAGCCGCCTTTTTACGAAAAAAAAAAAAAAAAGATAAACATGCAGAATACACCTACAATATACATACAAATCAGGTTAAATTTTCTTAATCAGTACCAGCTAACTGCGAAATGTGAATGGAAATTATTTATACACTTAGTTTCGTAGTTTCAAACAAAAATTTATAAGCAACTTTAATAATTTTATTTAAATGAAGGAAAAAAAATGTTCAACCTTAAGCAGACTGATGTTAAAAAACATAAATATAAATTAACCAATCGAACATCAATCTGAAAGCTGTATGTGTATATATAATACTAAAATGAATTGAAACTTCATTACTGAATTGAAATAATTTACACAAACAGATGGAATAAACACAAATTCAGCACAACAAGGACCATTTTATTCCCTCTTATTCTACTTGGAAAAACTTAAGCCTACATAACTAATTAACAAACAATACATAATAATTGACCCACTACGAGTCACATCACCACCTTATAGCTAGCCAGTGATTGATAAAGAGGAAAACACACAAAGTTGCCCTAGTTTTTAATAGAGTGACCAATGCCATGGCTAGGGCCTGGTGTAGTTGGCCTGAAGTGGTCCACATGGCCTGGGGTTGGAGGTGGGGGTGACTGAGGATGGCCAACACCTGGGCTGAAACCGGGCAGTGTTGGCTGGAAATTATCCTTGGAAGGGGCAGCAGCATCACTGAAGCTGCCAGTTTGCATGCTTTGGTGCAAGTTATTGTGATCATTATTGAATCCCGTAACAGAATGTTCAGTATTGGAGCTAGCAGCTACTGCCTTGGGATGACCAATACCTGGGCTAAAACCAGGAGCTGTTGGCCTGAAATCATCCTTAGATGCTGTAGTAGAAGCATAGAAGCCATTTTCTTTTCCTGTCACCGGTTGTTGTTGAACATTATCATCAGGAATTTGACTTGACTTGTACAAGTTATTGTCATCATCTTTGGGTCTTTTAGAAGAATGTTGAGCAGTGGGGCTGGTGCTGTCAGCCACTCCCTTAAGGTGGCCAACACCTGGGCTAAAACCAGGCGGTGTTGGCCGGAAACCATCCTTGGAAGGTGCTGCAGAGTCACGGAAGCTGCCTGTTTGCATGCTTTGGTGCAAGTTGATAGCGTTAGTGCTGCCATGCTTGATATATTCCTGTTTGTTCATTGGCTTAATTGGCCTTCCATCAATAAACAGAATCTGAAGGCAGGAAACGAATGCAAGAAGAAAAATGACATGTTTGTTCACGTGCTGTGTTTCTGCCATAACTGAAGAAGCTGATGAAAGGATTGGTTTTATGATAATAAAAAGTTTTGTAGTAGGTTTGAGCTGCTAAGTTCTGATCCAATTGGTATTTATAGGCAAAAGTGGTACGCTCCCTGTGATAGGATTCTTGCCTTTAATCATTTTAATAAACTACGTTTGTGGACATGCAAAGGTGAGTATCAATATGGACGGTTTGTGTGCTGCAAGCTTTTGAAAGGGTCCTCCTGAGATTGACTTCGTTGTACTTGAAGATCATCAGGAAAAAAAAATTAAAAAAAAGTGTCAGTGTCATGATTTAATTTAACAAAAAAAGTGCAGGAAGGTGAATCCATAACTATCTATTCAGTCTAAGATAGGCATTCAATTGATTAATTCTTAGCCAAATGACTATTTTTCTCCCTGATTAAATTTAATGTGTTAACCTAAAGCATTGGTTTAATGATGTAAAAAGTTTGCTAAATATTTATGTAAAGGTGATCTAAAGCGAGATGTTCTGTATTTGAAGCTTCACCAGGTCAATTTTTTTTGGACCAATATTAATTACGGAGTGCAAACGAAAATTGGTCTCATAACCAATATATAGTGTGAAAGCACCTCATGCTTGTATCAAAAATTCAGTATATAGTACATGTATCTTATATTTTTTTAAAGATTATAAATAATTAATTAAATTATGATATTTTTATCAAATTTTAAAAATTGAAATAAATTTATTATAATTTTTAATAGCAGTAGACTTTGATTCAGTAAAATTAAAATTGAGGGGAGAATTTAGTTTTACTATATAAGATATATTGATTATGAAATTGACATGCAAAACATTCTATTAAATTACATCCTCCTATGCCTGCTTGCTCAGCATCACTAGAAAAGAAGAAAAAAATTAATAAAAGGGGAATTTAATACTAAATCTGAACCACCAAAAAAATACAACAAAATTGGAGGGATTCTTCTGTACTCTCCACTACTTAATTATAGATATGTATAATATATATAGTATATATTAAATGTTGACGGTCTGTATCCATAGCTTAGGGACTCTTTTAGTCGACAAATTCAAGTGAAACACATCTGTCCTTTAGCTTGATAGCTTCATTTTTCTTTTTCTTTGTTTAAAATGGACGACTTGAATGATTGTGGTCACTGAAAGGTGAAGATTCCTTTTCAGTGGTTACCATAAAGAAATTAGTCTTAATTTGCTCACTCTTACTCAAGTAATTATTATCATGAACTCTCATGGATTTCGCTTATTCAATGCCCTTGAAGAGTTCTATACTTAGCAATGAATGGTTATGAATGATCCATTTATCATAAACATTTTAAACGTAAATAAGTCTTCATCTTAATTTTGGCAGAGATTTTTGCACTCCCTCCATTTATAAATACATGTCATTTGAATTTTACATATTAGATAGAAGATTTTAGTACCCTTCAATCAAAAATTATATTTGTCAACTTAATTTGTACCCTTCCTTCGTAAAATATTTTTATTAATTATTTTTTTTATATTAATTTTTCAGTACACGTAATATTTTTAGTATTATATTTTACCATTTTATTAAATTTACCATTAATTTTTTTTTTATTTTTTTATGTTGTATACTACCATTTATTAGAAAATTTAATAGAACACTTAAAATAATTAAATTCACCATTGAATTTTTTTTTACCATGTATAAAAATATTAATAAAATTTAAAAATTAAAAATTAATATTTCACAACAAAATTCATAAAGAAATATAAATGATTTTTAATAAAATTTTAGCATTATAAGTTGAACACAAAATATAGTAAAATGACAAATTAATAAAATTATAAAAAACTTTTATTTGCATTTAAGTTATTAATTTTGACCATATATACATAATTTAGTATTGATTGTTGTGGAAAATAAACTTTTCATAATTTAATGAAACAATAAAATATAGTTTTTTAAAATTAAAGATAATTAAATTATTTAAATTATAAATGATGTTAAAGTAAAACGCAATTATCAACCGGAGGAGTGTAAAACTGCCTGCCCTTTTAATAATCTATATTTGTGGACATAGGATGGTGAGTATCAATATCAATATGGACGGTTTGTGTGTTGCAAGCTTTTGAGAGGGTCCTCCTGAGAGATTGACTTCGTTGTACTTGAAGATCTTCAGGGAAAAAAAAATTAAATAAAAAAAAGTGTCAGTGTCTTTATTTAATTTTTTTTTAAAAAAAAGAAGTGCAAGAAGGTGAATCCACAACGATCTAGTCAGTCCAAGATAGGCATTCAATTGATGAGTTCTTAGCAAAATGACAATTGTTTCACTCTAATTAATTTTAGTGCATTAATCTAAAAGGTTGGTTTAATGGTGTAAGATTTTACTAAATATTTATATTAAGGTGCTCTATAGCGAGATTGAAACTTTATCAGGTCCAAATTTTTTTAAACATTAATTATGAAGTATAAACAAAAATTAGTCTCATAACTGATATGGTGTGAGAACACCTCGTAATTGCGGTAAAAAACTTAATATATAGTATATGTATCTTATATTTTTTAAGATTATAAATAATTAATTAAATTATAATATTTTTTATCAAATTTTAAAAATTGAAACAAATTTATAAATGTTATAACTTTTAATACCAGCAGACTTTGATTCAGTAAAATTAAATTTGAGGGGAGGACTTAGTTTTACTGTATAAGCTGAGTTTTACTATATAAGATGAATTGATTATGAAATTGACATGCAAAACATTCTATTTAATTACATTATATTGTGGAGAGTAGGGTTTGAACTCCGTCATCCTCTATTTTTCTTTCTGTAGTGTTAGAAATTAACTACCTCATCTAAAGATTTAAAATGAAAAAAAAAATTATATCCTCCTATGCCTGCTTGCTCAGCATCACTAGAAAAGAAGAAAAAAAATAATAAAAGGCCAATATAATACATCTGAATTAATTGTGCTGAAATGTTGCTTTATTGTTCTAAAGAGGTAGCGGCCGCAAAACAATCCAAGTTAACCAAGATATTGTAACGAATATTCAAGATGTAGCATATAGCCCCATATAGCCTATTAATTTTAACCCTATATAATATATTAAAGTTGGCCTTCCCCACATCATAAGTACAATAAAATTGAAGGGATTCTTCTGTACTCTCCACTACATCTTTACCAATCCCTCTTTCATGCAAAAACAAATTCATAATCCTCCATATGTTCAACAACATTTCTTATGGTGCACCAATATCATTGGTAGGCAAGGCCGCTCAAGACTATTTTTTATGGTGCACCAAGTTGTTTTTTTGTCGGTCTCAATGTGGAAACATTGATGAGTTGAAAAATTAAATCAATAAAAATTAAATATTTAATTAAAGTGATAAAAACTAAAACATAATAGCAATAAACTTTAAATAGCTTGATCTTATTAGTTTGACCATCCAATTTATTAAAAGTTAAAGTCATTATAAAATTTCTGCTCAATATGCCACATTTTGTTAATTTTGTTTGGAATACTAGCTGCTCACAATATTTATAGAAAGCTTGACCATTAGATGAAACCTCACAAACATTTTGCCTCTGTTACTAGTACTTAGAGGTTAAGTTATAATAATTTAATACAATAAAACGTATGATCAGTCTACTTACAATTTTTCACGAATATAAATATTTCATTCAGTAATATTGAATCTCGAATAGTTAAAATAAAACTCTTTCAATTTGAGACATAATATCACATGAATATAAAATTTGAGATTGGAATATTAACACACCACACCATGTTATATATTATAGCTCCAATCAAACAATAACAAACGATTTGGTTAGCCAAATCGTTTTGAATATATTTATGGGCAACTTTATGTAACAATTAAACTACTACAAACCGACACTTAATGAAAAGGGAGATTTTTATCTATATCTAGCTTATTGCATCAAACTATTGAATGTGTGATACATATTGTGAGTGCTTTATGTTAGAGATTATCTCACATTGAAAAAGAGTAAAACTAATAAGTGGTGTAGATTGGATCTTAAGACAAGCCAATTAATTTTGCGTTATATGGGTTCAACCTCATTTATAAGTTCACATGTATGTACGTGGGCCAACACTCTCACTGCCTGTGGACTCGTTGACATGATATCAGAGCAGGGATCCCGGGCTTGTATTTAGGATCTGGAGTTGGGTACAGTCCGCCTGAATTTAATACTCACATTCCTATGAACTCACATTCCTATGTGAGTCAGTCCTACACTTGAGGGGGAGTGTTAGAGATTATTCCACATTGGAAGAGAGTGTGTTACATGGGCTCAACCTCATTTATAAGTCCACACATGTCCACATATGTATGCATGGGCCAACACTCTCACCGCCCGACTTTATTTATAAGTACTCTCGCCGTCCGACCCCATTTATAAGTTCACACGTATGTGTGTGGACCAATATTCTCATCATCCATGGACTCGTTGACACTTTATATTTAACAAATGAAAAAAAGATATATATTTTTATATTACACATTTAATCATCGGATGTAATAAACTGGATATAGGCAAGAATTTTTCGAATGAAAAATGATGGCTACCTAATTTGCAGGGATAAAGACAACTGCCACTAAATCAAACACAAGAGGCAATATGGTTAGTAATGGATGGTTGACAAATACAAACAAAAGAGGCAATATGCGGAGGTTAGTAAAGTGAGCTTATTACCAAGGTGGGGCATAAAATTGAAGGGGCAACAAAAGAGGCAATATGGTTAGTAATGGATGGTTGATAAATACCATAAAGCCAAAACTTAGTCACTTACCTGTAAATCAACACTAAAATGACTTTTTTAATTTATTTTCAATTATTTTATTAATAGAAAAATTAAATAGAATATATAAAAAAAACAGTCACCTTCTTTTAAATTATGATAAAAATGAATTCAATAAATTAATTAATATTGACAGAATTTAAATTTTGTACATGATTATTTTTTTCAAAAAAATAATTATTAGACCATTTTTTTTATTCACCTCTTTGAAATATATTATTATTATTATTATTGACCTAATTTATTGTTTGATATTTAATAATATTAAGTTATAGGTTTGACGCTACTAATCTTAGGAGTCGGTGTGGATTTCAGGTTGCTTTTTCTGTCACAAATCATAATGTGCCAAAATAAGATCTCTATCCATTGTAACTTTATAAATAATCTAAATCATAATGTGTATATACTTGCTCAAAAAAAATGTGTATATATATAATGATGGCAATGTGCATGCCCAGCATATATATCTATTAATTAACTCATCATCACTGCTACTTCATCTACAATTTGCAAATGAGTCAAAAGAGACGCACTAGCTGCACAGGAATTTTAATTAATTATATATATATGGTGCTATTGAATGGATAATATTCTGTAGAATAAAGTGCTTGCTTCTCATCACTTTCATGAAATAAATAGTTTAGTTTTTGAACTTTAATTGTGCTGTCAGCTAGGAATAGAGATTGTGAACGTTGGACTAGACATGTAGTTATTCCAAATTTTAGTTGGAGTAAGTAAAAATTTTTTATATTTGAATTATAGGTAGATAAGAAATAATAATAATGATAATAATCATGATTTGGAGCTGGACGTAGCCATTGTCACATTGTCCAAAGAAGGATTTTGGACCTGGAGAAACCTGAAGAAATAATTGCCCACCTTCCAATTACATAGCTTCGGTATTTCATAACCATTGAAAATTCTGCTGCAATAATTCCTTCCAAGACTGGCTAACTAATAGCACTGATTTTAACATGTCACGGATTAAAATCGTATGTAAAAATAGTCAAAAATAACAAAATTCAGGTCAAATCCACCCACATAAAATATATAGCCACCAACCCCCATTTGGGTTTGTCCTACCATTGCTAGTTGTCTGAAATTAAAAATTAGTTAAATAAAACAAATAATCATAAGATACAAAATTAAGTGCAACCCCACCTCACTCCATAATCCATATAGATTGGAAATCAATTTAACTCTTAAAAGTGAAAGAATCTTGAAAAAGGCCTTTTGTGTTTGGCTCCTCCTGTTGAGGAACTCTCCATTTATATAATCTTTATTAATTAATTAGTATAATTAACTATATTTATATATAACAACTAATTAATTAATATGTTCATTAGACTAACAAAGAGCATTTTGCTAGGCTGTAGTGCACTAGCATTGTTCATTGTTAGTGCTTAATTTTAAATTATAATCACGCTGCATGCCAAAGACATTAGGAAAGATCTCTCCCACCTTCCTTTCAAATCCTAACGGTCCAAGACATTTGCTCTAAACTCTTTTCTTTTCCTATTATTAGTGGAGTTAATTTTTGTTATTATTATTGAAGATTGAGTAGTTAAGTGGTATAATTTTTTTAAAATATTAATAGGTTAAGATATTAATTATATAAAAAATAACGTTATTTGCAAATTTAAAAGTATAAAATATTTTTTAAAATAGATGAAAGTTAATGATAATAAATTTCAAACTGTATATTATAAAACATTTTTTTAAAAAAAACTACTGTTCAACTATTTACTTTCTCATACATCATTAAAGTTATCCTTGATTTATACTATTGAACAGATATATTAATCTTGGTACTTGAACACCTAATATTACAAATTATTCCTTCCATGCACTTACAAAGTCAATAGTGAGTAGCTATAAAATGTGCAAATGTGCTAATTATATGTTTTATTTGATAAAAAAAATATTAAAAAAGTTTTTGTAGAAAAAAAATGTTGGAGGAGTCCAGTTGCATAAACACATTTTTATTTTATTTTTTATTTTTGTTCAACAAAGATTAAAGAGTATTGAAGTTAATTTTTTAGGGATGTATGAATGATTTCCCACATTTAAAATATATAAGAGTTAGGTGACATATAAATAGTTGTAGGCAGCGGGATTAGTCGCGCGCTCAAGTGTTTGGTGACTTTGATACTGTACAAGTTCAAGACCTGTTAGGAAATGCAAGATGGATTTGTGGCCCATATTGGAGATGGAGTCGCCACACGGATGAAAACTGGGACACACTTTGCACCAACTAGATTCTACGGAGGTACCTAGCAACTGTCTTCAGAGACAAAGTTTGAAAACTAGGCATGGGCTTTTGGAATGCCTACCCAACCTTTCGGTTGGCCTCCGTCCGTATTTCGTATTTTATTATCTTGGATTATTAAATCATTTCCTTATTAAAATGTGAATCGCATTCATTTCCACTTTTACAATTACCAACTTTGCACATTAATCCTCTTCATGCTTATAACCCGAACATTCATTGCACATAACAATAACTTACAACCATTCATTCTAAGTAAATAGGGAGAGGGGATTAAGGATTACAACATTTTAAACAATTACAATGATAATAAATTATAATAAGACCTCTCAAGAACTAATTAATACACTAACTACTTAGTGATTAAAAATCACCGAGAGATCCCTACAACAACAATGGTTAGTTCCATTTTAAGATAAGAATTTTATTTACAAAAGCAATTAAATTCAATTTGCATAAAATAGGCATGAAAATTCATCTATACACATATTGATTATTTGAACATACCCAATATCATGGCAATCTTATACAATACTGAAGATACAAGACAATAAAGACGTGTCAAAAACTGAAAATAAACCAAAAGGATACCAAAATTCAGCAGACCTGTGTAGGACTCTGGCGGGGAGGTGATCGCCTCTTCGAAGAGGCGTCGCCTCTTGACAAGTAGGAAATTTCAAATCGCCTTATCGCAAAGAGACGACATCTCTTTGAAGAGATGTTGTCTCTTCAATAAAGTACAATAATATTACATGTTACTTAAAACATAAGTAATCCTAAAATGAAGTCAAATAGACAAATTTTGACACAAATAAACATAAATCTACAATTAACACTCAACATTTCAAGTAATCATGCCTTCTAATGACCTTCAAGTAACAAATAAAGCAAGAATCAAGTAAGAAATGAAATTTTATATGAAATTAATATTTGAAAGCTTAAAAAGGGGTTCTCATTGATTGAAGCTAGCTTGAAGCACCTAACTAAGCCCTCAGAGCTTTTTCTAATGGCTTTGAAGTGTATTGAATTCAAGGTCACCTCTTCTTCCTCAAATAAATGGACTCTTAAGCTTGGTTTTCACTCCTTCTTCCTCTTCTTCTCCCATTTTTCTTCTTTTTTCTGTCTTTTTTTCTTCAGAACATTTTTCCCTTCTTTTTTCCTCTCTCCAGAATTCCTCTCCCTTTCAAATGTTCCCTAATCACTCTCTTTTATTGCCTCTACCACCACCATCCTTCCCTTTCCAAAACCTAAGCTAATTCCCCCCACCTTGTATTTTTCATCACTGCTTCCCCATTTCCCCAAGCTTAATTTAGTTCAAAAAGTCTTTGTTTTACAACCAAATGTCCAGCTATAGGATATATGGGCCCTTCTTCACTTAAATCAGCCATAAATGACATTTAATGTAAAGTAGGTCAGCCAGTGATAAGGCATCATCTCACCGATGCCTGGGACAAAGAGGTGACGCCTCTTTATTGAGGCGGTCGCCTCTTCGACCCAGGCCTAGCTTGGGCCTTTGGGCCAAAAGGGCTTTTCGGCTTGGGTTTACTTTTGGTTTCAGATAAGGTTTTAGGTATTTGAGTTTGAGTGTTTTGGGCCTAAATAAAGATTTTGGGCTTTCGATTCCATTCTTAGAGAAATCTTCGAGCTTTATGGCATTCAAAAATCCGTACTTATCTCGTTATCAGGCTTTCGTTGCGAGCCTCACACCGGGGTGCTTACAACTATATATATTTTTATTATTAAACAATTAATCTAACTATTAAAATGAGCTTATTTTTATCAATTTTAAGATGTTGTAAGCATTTTTTTTAAACTGAAGATGTTGTAAGCATTGAATCATAGATCATAACAATTCAAAAGATATATATATATATTAAAAGCCTAACACTTTATTTCACTGTTTAATGGGTAAGATGGATAATGTTGAGCAAAATTATTATTTTGGGTAATTTTTCTTCTGTTAATCTAAAAAAGAGTAAATAGTTGAAAAAAACATTCCAACTATAAATACATTTTGTGGAATTTACTTTACTTTGAAAAAGACATTATATTATGCATTTATTTGTGACTTTTAAGTTCTATGGTCAAGGACAGAAATTAAAGCTCTAAAAATTAGGGGCTATATATATATACATATATGATAATTATTATAAGAAGTTTCTCTTTTTTTTAAAAAAAATATTATATTTACAATGTGTAGTATAGTATTTTCCATTCATGAAAATTAGAGAGTGAGCTGATTTTCTAAAATTTTACACTGATTGTAGCATATGTATATGTTTGGTTTATATAAATTAGCACGTTTTTATAAAATTATGATAATTTTATAAAAGAATATGTCCTATCTTTATACATGTGTGTTTTCTATAATTAGAATAATTTTTTCCTTTTTTTTTACCTTTGTACCAAACTTCCAATAAAAAGAAATGTCCTTAAATTAAAACCAAAGTTCAAGGATTGTCTCTAAAAGTATAACCATATAAAAATGTAATTATATGTCTAAAATTTTCCAAGCAAAAGATCTTAATATTACACATTTGAACCAAACTAACTCATGATCTAATATGATCCTAGTTAATTTATGAAAATATATTATCATCAATAATATTTTTGTGTGAAATGCACAAAATTTGGGAAGTGGGTGTCTGAGCCATCTTAAGTAAGATATACTATGTTTAATTCTCATATACAATTAATAAGTATAAAACACACTATCTATTAGCTATAATTGAGAGAAACACATCAGGAATAAATTATTTGAATCTTACGATTATTTAACAAAATAATTCCTAATGGACATGCTTAAGGAATACATTATATAT
>CATIWM010144479.1:0-11029 GCA_949671775.1 Mallotus repandus
ACTAACAACCATTGTAATTAGCTGGTATGATGTTCTCATTTAAGTGATAGTTTGTCTTAGTTGCTTTTGTTATTTTTATAGTTATGTCCGAATCAAATCAAATTAATTATAATTTAGTTTAGATTATAAAAAAAAAAAACAAATTTTGTTCACAAGCTTATAGTATATAAAGTCGACTTATTTGCCCGAATGAATGTTTCGTGCATCTA
This sequence comes from Mallotus repandus, assembly GCA_949671775.1. NCBI lineage: Eukaryota > Viridiplantae > Streptophyta > Magnoliopsida > Malpighiales > Euphorbiaceae > Mallotus > Mallotus repandus. Next base: position 210 of record CATIWM010144479.1, read on the forward strand.
AATTAAGTTAATTATTGTAATGAATTTAGAAATACATATTTAATTATTTATTTATTTAAATTTACGTTGTTATTGATTTATATATCAAAAGTAATATTATTTTGTTGTAATGCAAAAAATTCAAGATACGCGTGAAAAACAAAATTTTTAATTATTATTGAAATTTGTTTTATACTTTTTTCACATAAGATGATTTATGGATTTCAAGATAATGTTTAATAAACTTAATTTGTATATGGTATTGATTCTTCTTGATATATATCATTAACCTTTTTTTAATTAATTATGTCATGACGTGAGATGATGTAGATAAAAAGTGGAAGAAAATTGTGCGTATTATCCTGTGATGAAGCCTAGAAAAAGGCAGAATATAATGTTGAGAACATCAAACTTTGATTGAGAAGCCATATGCTTATTAAAGTGATTTTCAAATGCCAAATGAATATGTTTTTAAGGAAGGAAGAATAAACTTATGTTAACAACAATTTTTAATTGAAAACCCAAATCACATGAAAATTGAGAGTCCATAAACACTTTCTTTCGTGTGAGTGACAATTGCTGCAAAACACACAACAACATTTAGTCTAATATACACAATCGATCCATCATTGCAATAATTTTCATTGATATGTAAATTGACCCCAAAAAAACATTTTTAATATTATTATATCGAATTAAGGAAAAAACTCTCGCTCTAAATAGTTGAATTCAATGTATGAGTAGTTCTAACCGTCAAACCATCTAGATATCACACGTCAATTATTCTTTTATCTCTTTTCCCTTTTTTTCAATTGACCATTTGGAATACAACAAATGCATCCTCTATAATTGTTCCATTAGGTTTTAAAAGAAATTACACTTTTTTCATCCATATTCAGTAATTTCTTTTACTTGTATATGTTATATCTGATTGTTATATTTGGATGCAAGATATTTAAGCATTTATTTGGATTTTAATTAAATTTTTTATTTAAAAATTATATGAATTTGTATTAATGAGAATTTAAAATAAATTCATAATTAATTTAAAATTTTATTTGATATAAAATTGAAATAATATATAACTACATTTTATTTAAAAATTTCATATTTAAAATTTAATATTTAAAATTTTAAGTCAAATGTTTATATCCAAATACAATCTGACTTTACTAAAAATTAATAATAATCATAATATATATAAAAGTATGAACAGAGGGAAAACTTTGTTGGACGAAAAAGGATATATATTTTTATGTATTAACAAAAATAGTATTAATTTAGTTTTAAAAAAATCTTAAATCGATAAAAATAGTATTAGTTTGTATTTAAAATTTGAAATTTTATATTTAAAAATCAAATAGATTTAAATAAAAACAAAATAATTTCTTTTATATACATAAACTATTAAATTATCATAAGATTCATTTATAAATATTTTACAAAAATTTATGTTGCACTACATTTTGTATGTATATGAATCATGAATAATAGTTAAAATGAATAATTTTATTATTTGTTTAATTTATATAATTATACACAATTTCTAATACATATAAAAGTAATTAGAAAATTATAAAACTATAAAAATTAAAAATTTTATCCTTTAGATAATGTCAAAAAAATTATATGATTAATCATTCAAATTTCATATAAACTAAATATTTTAATTTAAAATTTTAATTTATTTTATTACAAATAATATTTATAACAAATTTATGAATTTATTTTAATTATATTATAGATAAATAATATTACTCTTCTAAATATAATATTATTTTTTTTATTATTCTATAATTATATCGTATGTTTACTTTTTTCATATAAGGATCCTATTATAAATATGTGAATATTTTTAAACAATTATTCTTATATTAATATTTATTTTTTTTATAATGACTCTTATAAATGTAATATATGTCTTGTATGAATTATTATTAATATTACATATTATTTAGTATTGACAATTTACTCTATTTATATTATAATAATTTGTATATTTTATAATTAAAAATTAAAAAAAATTATATTTAATAAATAATTTAAATTTTTCACATGAGAAAAAAACTAATATATTATAAATTTATGCAACATTTACTTTTTAAAAACATATCATGAAGCATAAAATTTTAATTTTTTATTTAATCTAAAAAGAAATCTTATTTTTCACAGTGTTCATTGATATTGAAAAATATATAAAATCAAATTATAAATTGGGTGTAGGGCTTTTTTTTGAATATTTATAATACTTACATTGTCACGGATTGAATCCATTAACTTTTTATAACTTTTGTCATTTGACTACTCAATTTTTGGTGGCTTTTATGATTAAGATAATGAAATTATATTTTAAAATGAAAAATAATAAGATAAATTTTTTTGAGGGAGTAAGATAAAAAAATTTTGACTTTGGTAATGAAAGGAGATTTCTTTTAGGAATTTTAAAAGAGATGGACAGAAGCAAGTAAAAGGAAATGAGGAAACTTTTTGGTTGTTTGTTTTGTGCATTACGAAATTGCATGAGGAGGTGACAGAGTTTGACGGAAGAAAATTCTGTAGGAAAGTGCGGAGCTGTAAAGGAAAGGAAATTTCTTGAGAAAAAAGCACTGCCAATGGAATGGGAAAAAAATAAAAATTCTTTTGATTTGAGATCAGAATCAAAAGACCCCACAACCAATCTCTATCGTCTCTATCACTCAAATTTTTTTTTTTCCTCTGTCAACTTGTTTCCCTCTCTGTTTATACCCTTTCAAACTCTTCAAAAACCAGCAATTCTGTTCTATTTCAATGGCCAGTTCCTTCTTCCCATCTATAAAAATCCCTCCTTTTTCTCATCTTTCATTTCATTGAACCAAACCCAGAAAAAGAAATTATCTTTTATCTTTGTTTCTTCATTCTTTGCATACCATTAACCAATGGATGCTGAATTGAACAATAAGCATCACCTTGAGCATGGGCTTAAGAGACTGAGATGCTCTGTTCAGAATTATGATTGGGGAAGAAAAGGGTCTGATTCTCAGGTTGCAAAGCTTTATGCTTTGAATTCTGGGTCTCAAATTGATGTTGATAAGCCTTACGCTGAGCTTTGGATGGGTACCCATGATTCTGGGCCTTCTTTTGTGGTGGAAAATGAAAATGGGGTGGAGAATGGTAACGGGTCTCATAGCTTGAGTTTGAAAGAATGGATTGCTAACAATCCTAATGTGCTTGGAGATAAGGTTCTTGATAGGTGGGGCTGTGATCTTCCTTTCTTGTTCAAGGTACAGAATTTTGTTTCTGAATTGTGTTGTTATTCACTTTGTCCCGTGTAATTAGTAGTCTGCAATCATAATTTTTCCGTGAAATTGAATTTTGTGATATAATTTGTTTTTGGGCATAATTTTGTGTTTTTGTTTATTTATGGAGTGTATGGCTTTAGGAATCAGGGGTAATAATCTTATTAACAGTGACAAGACGGGTGGTTGCTTGTGAGAATCTGGTCAACGAATGCTTGTTGTTTTCAAAAAATGGAAGATAATATTTCCTTTTCTCTATAATCTCCCTCGGACTAATAGAAAACAACAAGGCAGTTGATCTGTTTTCAGTTTTTCCTTTCTGGGTTGGTTCATTTTTCTAAGTTTTTGGATTCAAGTTGCCATGTTAAAATTTGAGGAAATGTTTGTGTTATTGGCAATAGGTAATTGTTTGCGTAAAGTGCAAACTTTTGCCATTTTAAAATTCACTTAATTTTGTTTTTTAGTGGAATGAAATGTTTATATTTGATCATATTGTCAATTTTTTTTTTTTTGTGATTTTTGTATTTTAATTTCATGCTACTAGAGAAATTTTAAGGATTTGGCTTATTTAATTGTTTGTGATTTCACTGCTTGTTGTCTTTGTTAGGTACTTTCTGTTGCAAAAGCACTGTCAATTCAGGCTCACCCTGATAAGCAGTTGGCCAAAATGTTGCACAAGTTGCAGCCAAATGTATACAAGGATGACAACCATAAGCCTGAGATGGCGTTGGCCATAACTGAATTCAAAGCCCTCTGTGGGTTTATCAGTCTTAAGGTGGTTTTCTGACCTGCATAACTGAGTTTTTGAATTTATAAACTTTGGGTGTTCTTTTTTTAGATTTTTGTCTCTTGGGTTTGTGTGACAAATCATGTTGAAATTTGAATTTTGTTGAGGTCATGAAAATTGCAGAATGAGCAATTGGGTGTCCTTGAATTTTTTATTTTTGTGTTCTTGGAGAAGTCTAAGAGCGTGATTATATTGCATGTGATCTTACCAGAACTTGATTGATTTTCTTCTCAAGATTGTCATTAACTGCAGTAATGTTTCAGCTTGGCAAGGCTTGATGCCATGCGATCAAGCTTAGCTCTATGTGCTTTTTTCTTCTTTTTTTACTCTGCAGTTTTTGTTTCCAAGTCCATGATAGAATTACCTTAATATCAGCTGCCTTTGCCTATTAATAAAGCATGCATTTACTATCATTTCTTAAAATCTGTACTTTGCCTGAAATTTACTTTAAATTTTACATGAGCATGGGGCAAAATTCCCATAAATCTCTGTGAGGTTTAGAATTGCACTAACATTCTATTTTAATCAAAGATCATTGGAATTGCTTTATGAAAGATTAAGAATCTTCTTTTTAGATAAAAGTTTCCTTTCCAACTGTTCTTACTAATGTGCTTGCAAGGACATTGGTAGTTGACTCTTTTTCATTTTTTTTTAATTCATATTCATTTACGTAGAGCAAATTGCTATACTTTTCAGGAGCTCAAAGCTGTGCTTCAGAATATTCCTGAGATTATTGAACTGGTTGGCATTGCAGATGCAAACCAAGTCTTGCATATAAATGAGCAGGAAGAGGAGGAGACAGTAAAATTGGCTGTGAGATCAATTTTTACCCAACTCATGTCAGCTAGCAAGGAGATGGTAACTGAAGCGATATTTAAATTGAAAAATCGATTACAAATGGAAAGCCAGGTCAGTTGAGGCTTCTTTCTTTGCACTTTATTCCTTAGAGTACTGTGGAAGTTGTGACTAAATGTGTGATAAGAAGCTAATGCAAGGAATTGCTCCCTGACATCAGATTAAAAGTGCCTCAAATTAAATGTTCATATTTTCTGATAGGTGATAAATGTAATTGTTCTTTTGGATGCGGTCTTGTGTAAATTCCAATTATTTATTGACCTTTCTTTGATTTCACTCAATCTTTTCTTTACTGCATCAGGTGAGACGCTTGACAGATAAGGAACAGCTGATTCTGCAGTTAGAAAAGCAATATCCAGCTGATATCGGTGTCATTTCAGCCTTCTTTTTCAATTATGTGAAGCTAAATCCTGGTGAAGCATTATATCTTGGTGCAAATGAACCGCATGCATATCTATATGGTGAGTGCATTGAATGCATGGCAACATCAGACAATGTTGTGCGGGCTGGCCTTACCCCCAAGCATCGGGATGTTCAAACTCTTTGTTCAATGCTTACATACAAACAGGTGAAGCAATTATTCAAGCATTTGGTTCAATTTTTCTTTTCCGTTTCAAAGTTTTCTTCTGTGATATTCTTGTTGCTTTTAGTTCGTCAAATGACCTGCACTGACTGTCTGTAAAATATTTTTAAACTATATACATTGCCAAAAGCTGCTATTAAATTGGACGGATTATCATATTAATGTAGTGCTAAAGTGCTTTATGCTTTGGGAAGGGCTAAGACAAGAATTTAAATTTTGTTACCGTCTGAAATTGTCTTAGTGTAAAAGTCATAAAAGATAAGAGCAGAACCCAATAAAATGTGTTATAATAATTTTCTGATTATTTTTGTTAATTCCGGCTGTTACCAGGGCTTCCCTGAAATTCTGAAAGGATTTCCTCTGAGCCCATATATAACAAGATATCTGCCGCCTTTTGATGAATTCGAGGTTGATAGCTGCATTCTGTCTAAGGGGGAATCAACAGTGTTCCCTGCCGTCCCAGGTCCTTCAATTTTTGTGGTCACAGCTGGAGAGGGAATAATGCACACAGGATTATCTAGAGAGGTTGTTGCTGAAGGGGATGTTTTGTTTGCACCTGCAAACATTGAGATTAGCGTAACAACTTCATCTGAGCTACAACTATACAGGGCTGGAGTGAATAGCAGGTTCTTCCAAATCTTGTGAATAGGAAGACAAAAGCAGCTCTCAGTCAGTCTTCGTTGGTAAAATTTAAGTTCTTAATTTAATTGCAAGCCCCCATGCTCTGTATTGCCAATATTTTTTAATTTTTCCTTTGCTATGTACTATAATGTAACATTAGAACTTGCATGTAACTGCCACGAATGAGAGATATATATATATATATATAGCAAGTTAATACTGGCTTGAAGAATCAGTCATTTTCAATGCTCATCTCTCTCCACCTCTTTGCCTTTTCTTAGAGGCAAATGATTTCTTTTTCTTCTGGAATTTGATTCAATCAATATATTAAATGGCATAAATAAGTCATGCGTTTCAAATAGAAAATTAAAGTCAGTGGGATAGGACCAACCTACTCTTATCTGGTGGCTTTCATTCCACAATATCACGGCAAGTAAGATTCCAACTGCTAGACCCATGAGCATACCCGGGTTTTAATTTCATTACAACGAAATCATGAACTTAAAATGAGACTCCCTATCAATTGGATATTTGGCCATCTTTGTATGATTGGAACAACTTACCAAAAGTAACAAATCTTATTTTATTCATTTTTTTTTAAATATAACAAAAATACACAATTGCTCTGGTAATTTTTGTACGATTGTCTGTGAACTATCATTTTTATTCTTATTTTGAATTTCTGAGATCTATATATTTGACTTTCTAGCAAATAAGATGGCACTTTAACCGCATGCACATGCCGAACAAGAGGGTTATATTACAAGGTTAATTTAAGGATGATTCACCACACCACTTCGACTGCCAAGATCAGATTAAGGCAAAGCATCAAACACCACCACTGCTCAAAGGCCTAAAATTTCTATATATAAAACCAGTGAAACGTTTCGAGACTAAGCATTGCACAAGCAAACATAATTTTCAGATACGTAGTACCATGTTCTCTACAACCCCAAAATCCACCAGATTTTAAGTGCATTGAAAAATACCAAACTATGCCCAAAAAGAAAGATAACACATTTAACCAAATTCAATAATCAAAATTTCAAATATAATCCTATGCTCTAGAAAACAGGGACAAAAACTCTCGACAGATCTCAGGCCTCTGTTATAGGGTATTCAAAAACTACATCTTTCCCAGTAAGCTTCCTGTAAACACCAGCAAATGTTTCCAGCTTATACTCAGTGTTGTTCCGCTCCTTGGGATCCAAGAAAATCTGGAAAACAACAACATAGAATCTCAGGATTGATAAAAGGGCGCAGGAACTCTAATCGTAGAAAAAAAGATATTGCAATTATATTTTCTGCTCTCTTAAACTGAAGTGTTCCAGACTACCTTGATAATTTTAGACCCATCGATTCTGTATCTGATGCGTTTCCCAACAATCTCAGCTGGATATACTACATCCTCAAGCATGGCATCATGCACAGCTGTCAAGGTGCGAGTGCGAGGTCGCTGGACAGCAGAACCTTTTTTTGGTGGACGTACAATTCTTCTAGTGGCAACCAGAACAACATCCTGTCAAACAATTAGAGGACCAATTAAAGCAAAATTCAGAACACAACAGAACCTTCTAACTTTTACAGACCTTTGTTTCATCATCAGCAGTTGTAAGCACATTTAAAATAAGGAAATAAGTTCAGGAAATCGAATCAATGAATGCACAAAAATGACTACTCCACCAAATTTAGAAAGTAGTTTTTTCATTGCAAAAATTATTAGACTGGATGTTCATAGTTTTTTCATTGCAAAAATGATGAGACTGGATGTTCATAGTATTTTCATTGCAAAAATTATTAGATTGGATGTACTGATAATAAACATTTTTCCACTGCTGGAAACATCTTTGCATCAAAGATAAAGGTACCTTCCCACTGAACTTTTTCTCCAACTCCCTAACAAGGCGAAGATGAATCTTGCGGTAAGCTTTTCTCAGTCTGTAGGGAACATAAATAACAACAGCCTTGCGATTCCCAGCAACATCCATTTGACTGAAAAAATACAGGTTTCGTTCATAATTAATTGATAACAGAAAGCAAGAAGAAAAAATACAACATTTTCAAACAGAAAATTCATGCAATTTCATACACTGCCGAATTAATGAAGAGATCTTTCAAATCACTCTTCAAATCCTGGCTGGTAATTTCAAGATCAAATAATGCCTGCAGAACACGGACAACTTATTTCAATTTCTCAAATGTCTTTTGACCACAAACATATATACTCACTAAAAAGAGCATTGAACAACCAACCTGTGCAACTGATTCCTCAAACTCAGTAGGTTCAGCATCCTTGTCCTTACGGATCTTCTTCCATGTGGTGTACATCTCGGCAAATCTAATTAAAGTAAAAAAAAATAATCAACATATGAATCAAAATTGTGAATTCAACTTAGAACGCAAAAAAAAAAAATCTAACTTTGACATTCATTTATAAATAGCAAAATCTAATTAACTCCTAATCTCCTATTCATTCTGCACTAGCTACTTTCGGGCCCTTGCAACGAATGCACAAACTCAACGACATCAAATTGAGCAACAAAAATGTCAAGCGCCACAGTCACATTTTTATGTGCAAACAAAATGACTAAGCATTATAAAAGACAATAGCAACACCATTTTTATCAGAACTTGTCCATAGCTTACAAGCAAACACAGTGTTAATAACACAACATACACAATCAAATCAAGTAATACACTAAACAAAAATGGCATAGCAGCAAACTCAATTCATTGAAATCAATACTATATCTCTTTTCATTTATCTAACTTATCAAATCCTCAGTTTTATCTTCTCTAACGCGTAATCAACTCATTTCAAAATCAATTTGCTCATGAAACGATAAGAAAACTGAAGTCAACCGCAATGAAATGGAAGCGCGTTAGGTTTTAGCTTACTAACCGACGGCGATGGCTATGGCGATGGCTATGGCGATAGCTATGGCGACAGCGGCGGCAGCAACGGAGAGTCTGCAAGAAGGTAGAGAGGTGCTGCTAATGCCGCGCGGTTTCAGTTGCAGAAGGAGATGTATGAGGGGAGCTTTTAAGGGTTTAATATGGCTGTGAAATTAGGGTTGTTTGCCCTATTTTTTTCGACGGTTCAGATTCATTCGTAATATTGGATTGCGTCCGTTGATTATTTGACGGTGAGAACTCAATATCATATATCAAACTATTAAAAATCTTAATTTTTTATTAAAAATAAAATATTTACCATATTTATTTAACATTATTTTTTAACTACAAAAATTATTATACATATCTCAGTACTACTCAAATTCTAAAACATTTATAAACTACATATTTTTCTACCTTAAATTACTCTAATATTTTTTTTTCAAATCATTAAAAAATTTAAAAGTATAATAATATAATAATTATTTAGTATAGTTTTTCAACTAAAACACTAATTTATATACTCTAATACTAATCTAATAATTTTAAAAACTAATCTTATTATAACTAAAAAATTATGATAATAAAAATTAAATTTATAATTAATCTTATTATAACTAATCTTATATTTCAGTATTCACTCCTAAAATTTTATGTGTCACATCATTAAATTTTAAAGTAAACTTTTATACTATTTATTATATTATTTATAAAAATTTATGATATTATTTATTTATGCTAAAAATTTTATTATACTATTTTTCAATCTATATAAACTCTTTATGTAAATTTTATTATTTATATATATTCTATAAATTTAAATTTTTTACTAATAAAATATAAGTAAATAATTTATTAATAAATAGCTCACGTATCGCACGAATATACTATTAGTTTTTATTAAACAATGATGTTCTTTATTCTTCGTATTTGTAACTTAACTTACATTTTAAGTATTTCATAATAATTGTATAGTTTAGTAAGACTATATTTTGGAAGAATACGAGGTTGAAAGATGAAGATGAGAGGCGATGGTGGGAAGGACAGGGAAGAACAACAGAAAAAAAAAAAATAGAAAAATTGGACATGCATGTAATTTTGGATAAAAGTTGGACACGCGTGTAAAATTTGACAAAATATCTAGATCTTACAGAAGGCCTAACAATGTCTACATATAATGGATTCAGAAAATTAGATATGGGCTTGGATATACTAATCTAGCAGGTAGCCTTCATTTATATTTCATATTTTATTATTTTTAGAAAAAGTTACATAGATCACTAAGGTTAGTAAAATTTTTTTAAAAGATATGGTAATAATAAAAATATTTTCAAAATCACGGTGCTTTGGCATTTTTTTTTTTTTCACTTTTACGCTTTTTGTTTCTTTGTTTCTTATTTTGTACATTATTTTTTTTCCTAAGTGAATTCTTCTTTATCTTTTCCTTTTTTTTCTATTTTTTATTTATTTTTTCTCTTTTTTTTTTCATTTTCTATTTATTTTTTTCTTTTCTTTTTTTTCTTTTTTTTTTCAGAAAACAATTTGAAAAAGATAATGATGTTAAAGAAGTAAAACAAAAAAACTTTTTAACGATAGATGATCAGTTTCAAAAAAAAAAAGGAATAAGATAATGAAGAAAAAGATAGCAAGTTTAGGTTATTTTTGTAGGTATTTGTCAAAACAACTAGAAAAAATCATTACAAAACAAACTCATAAAACTTAAAAAAAAACCAAAAAAACATAAATAACCGTTAAAACAATCAAAAAAATCACTCGCTAGAACAACTACCAAAACAACTAGAATAACAACCATGAACCAAAAACA
>CATIWM010144497.1:0-52811 GCA_949671775.1 Mallotus repandus
TTACAGAATAAAAATCAAATAAATTATTTTATTATTTATCTAAAAAAAAATAAATAAATTTTATCTACACATTTATCTAATAAAATAAAAATAATTATCAAAATAACCTAATCAAAATCTAATAATAAATAGATAAATAGATAAAATAAATAAATAAATAAATTTTTTGAAAAAAAAAATCGGGTCGGTTCAATTTCCGACCGGAAATACAGATTTTCGGTCGGAAATCTGTCAAAAAAAAAATTCGAGTCGGTTCAATTTCCGACCGGAAATACAGATTTCCGATCGGAAATCTGTCAAAAAAAAAAATGTAAAGCAATTGAAAAAAGCGGAAGATGGCCATCTTCCCCTACTAATGTGATGAATGGGCCTAACGGCCCATTCATCATTTTATTTTATTTTGTTTTTTTTTTTGAAAAATTAAAATTTTTTTTTATGAAAATCTATTTTAAATATTAAAAAAATTAATAATACTAATAATTAAAATAAAAATAATATTTCCTAAAAATAATTTATAATTTAGTTTAAAACCAATAAATCAAATCCAATAAATCTAATTTCACAGTCTATTTTCATCATTGGGTCCTCTGTCGCATCCATGCTCTAATCATCCCGAAATTGGGTGCTTATAAACCCGTACTCATTTATTTTCTGAGGGATCATGTGTAGTACTTCCTATAGTACTTGTTTGTATATAAGTACTAAAAGTTATATTGCATTTATGAATTGGTTAACTATAAAGATCTTCCATTTTCCATCTACTTACATCTTGTTGTTGTAATTTATATTTTATATTTAATAGTATGTAAGATGAATAGGATTATCTCTAAGTAATGATCCTCTTATACAGTATCGTCATTGGGTGATGTATTTCAATATGGTTCTGTAGGGGAGAGGTGTTATAGTTTTATTGGTATTAGAGCTCTAGGTTATTAAATTCTATAGACACTAAGGTATGTTAAATTCGGTGGATATTAGTAATGAATTTGAGATTGATGGCAAGTGATATTAAAGTGTTTGATTATGAATTTTAGGATAGGTGGCAAGAATTAGAGATGGTCTTACAAGGGGTCGAGGTCATGGTCATGGTAGAACTTGAGGTAGAGCTTGCGGAGACTCATAAGATAGGAATGATTTTGTAGAATGAGGTAGTCATTCCACTAAGAGTTGAGCACCACATCGTGAACCATCTTAGTCATCAACGTCAGTTGGCAATGAGAGGGATGAAATGCTAAATGCTTAAATAGGTAGTTGACAAGACATTTTTGTACTGGCCACATCTATATTAATTTTTGAGAATGTGCTAAAGAGAGCATGTAATAATTGTGAACCTTAGCCGCCTATAGTGCAAATGAAAGCGTTGAATCTACAAGGACCACTAGTAGTGTAGATTGATGCTACTAATTTAGCACACATAATGGCAATTATGATGGTTAAAAAGGAGAAGTATAAGAAGCTAGGGGACATTATTGAACATGCCAATAAATATAGGGCACATACTTTCATGGAATGCTAGACTGTAGTTAAGTTGACAAGTGGTTTAAGCTAGTGGATAAGCCTTCTTCTACTATATAGCTGACATATGAAGAGAAGGCTAAGAATGTGTATGGCCTAATGTTTGACAAGCCTGACGAGTGGTTAACTTGAGTCAAGAATATATTTGGGAAAGCTTTCATCTATCAAGTATTTAAGGAGGAATTTAATAAAGAGTATTTAATTAAAACCTATCAGAAGTAGAAAAAGGTAGCCTTTGTTAATTTTGCTTAAGCTTCAATGACTTTCTGGGAGTATAATGACAAGTTTGAAGACTTGTAGGAGTATGCAAAGGACATCTATTCTACTAAAGAGATGAAGAGTTGTAGCAATGAATTGTATGTCTCCCTATGAGAAATGCTGAATCTTTATATTGGTACATTTTTTAGAGGTTGGATTAAGAAGGCCATAGAGCAAGATAGATGGATAAGGAGCTGGAGACTACAATTCGTTTAAAGCCTCATCATCAGGAAGGAAATTTTAGACAGCCTTGGAGGAGAAATGGAAATAAGAAGTCAAGGTTCTCCTTATATTCAAGGAATAATATGGGGATATGAGGTAATAACAAGCCTCAAGGAAGTAATATGCCTGTAAGATAATCAATGGCACCACCCAGACTAGTTAATGCTTAGTTTAGGAGGAATACTACCCCTTGGTGTAATGTGTGTAAGAAGAACCACTTTGGTAGTTATAGAAATAATTGACTATGAAGTCATAAGTGTAATAAAATGGGACACTAGGCTTGTGAGTGTCCAAATAAATTATTGAGAGACTAATCTATTTAAGGATTACATGCTCCAAGAAATAGAAGAGTTGGAAGCTGCCAAATCTCGTAAGACTTACAACCATTCATAGTGAAGTAAGTAGAATAGCTCCGCCATCCTAAAATAGAGTTGCTGGACAAGCAAATGCACTTAGGAATGTACAACATACAAGAGTGTATGCAATGACTGAACGTGATGCTGAGAATGCACTACATGTAATAATGGGTACAACTTACGTATCTAATAAGTTAGCTCATATTCTAATTGATCCTGGTGCTAAATTTTTATTCATATCATCCATATTTATCGTATATAATAAACTTAATGCATATGATAGAATAGAACCTATAGTTGTCAGTATGCTAATGGGGACAAGTGTCATATGTGAAACTATTATTAAAGATGTCTCAGTAAGAATGAGAGAAAACAAGATAAAGTGGGACTTTATTCCATTGCCAATTAATGAGTTCGATGTTATACTCAGTGTTGATGGTTTAAACTAACATCGAGCAAAGGTGAACTATTTTAAACAACTTGAGGATGGAAAGAAAATATGTTTCATTAAAGAATGTAGAAAGGTAACCACCAATATTATTTTGGCCACGAGGACAATGAAATACTTAAGGAAAGGTTATGAAGCTTATTTAACTTATGTGGTGGAAAAATGATAAGAAGATGTGTTAATAAATGAATCACCTCTTATAAATAAGTTTGAGGATGTTTGGCTAGAAGAATTTTTGGGTTTTCCACCTGGAAGAGAGATCGAGTTTGAGATAGAACTATTGTTGAGTACAACACCCATGTCATAACCACCATATAGAATAGGTCCTGTTGAACTAAAGAAGTTAAAGGTACAAATAAAAGAGTTATTGGATAAAGGATTTTTTTTAACCCAGTTTCTTTCCTTAGGGTGCACCTGTGATGTTTGTCAAAAAGAAGGATGGATTATTGCGATTATGCATTGATTACAAACAGTTAAATAAGGTTGCCATCCTAATAAGTATCATTTAACAAAGATCAAAGATTTATTTGAATAACTTTAAGAAGTAGCATTATATTTAAAGATAGATTAGAGGCTCAGTTATCACCAATTAAGGATTAAGGAGTCAGACATTTATAAAACTGCCTTTGGAATGAGATATGGACATTACTTGTTCTTGGTGAGGCCATTTGGACCGACGAATGTGCTGGTTGCATTTATGGACTTGATAAATCGAGTCTTTAAACAATATTTAGATAATTTATAATCATGTTCATCAACAATATTGTAGTTTATTCGAAGTTAAAAGAGGAGCATAAAGAGCACATGAGAATAATGTTGAAAATTTTGAGAAATAAGCATTTGTGCATAAAAGTTCAGTAAATGTGAATTTTGGTTGGATAAAGTTGTATTCCTACGGCATGTAATATCCATAGAAGGGGTATATGTTGATCCTAATAAAGTTATTGCAATTGTAATATTGGAATTACCTAAGAATATGACTAAAGTGCATAGTTTTCTAGGCTTGGCATATTATTATCAAAGATTTGTTCTAGACTTTTCAATAATTTTATTTCGTTTGACAAAATTGTTGAGAAAGAATGTGAAATTTGACTGGACTCCTTAATGTCAACAAAGTTTTAAGGTTTTGAAAGAAAAATTAGTTACCACACCAGTGTTATTATTGCCAGAAGGAAGTAAATATATGGTATACATTAATGCTTCATGATAAGGACTTGATTTTGTATCGGTGCAAGTTGGAAAGGTGATCGATTACATATCAAGGAAACTAAGGCCCTATGAGCAAAACTATCCTACTTATGATTTAAATTGGTTGTAGTAAGTTTTGCATTAAAAGTGTAGAGACATTACTTGTATGGTGAAACATTTCAAATTTTCACCAATCACAAGAGTCTGAAGTAAATCATGAGACAAAAGGAATTAAACTTGAGACAAATGAGAAGGGTGGAATTATTGAAGGATTATGATTGTACAATTAAGTGCCGTCTTGGTAAAGCTACTATAATGGTAGATGCACTTAGTCAGAAATTGACTAAAAATTTATACTACATACGCAGTGTAAAAGTACCACTATTAATGGAACCAAGAAATTTAGGTGCAAGGTTGACTTTAGACACTTTAGAAGGTATTTTGGCCACTTTAAAAGTGAGGCCATAACTTTTAAAAAGAATTGTGCAAGCACAAATAGTCGATAGTAAAGCAAAATAGTTACACAAAGAGATTGGAGATGGGAAGAAGAAGGAAGTGTCATGTAGAAAAACTATGGAAAAGGGCCAGTGGCTATTTTAGCCAAGGATCAGAAGGTGCTAAGATACAAAGTCATTCCATTGGTGAAAGTATTATGGAAGAATCATTCTTGAGAAGAAGCTACCTAGGAAAGAGAAGAGGATATTAGATAGCAGTACCTGAATTTGTTATTTTCTGATATAGTGTAAAGTTATCAGCGCTGAAAGACTTTTAAGGAAAATATTCTTTTTAGAGAGGAAGAATTGTAACAACTGTAGCTTGAAAACTTAACTAGAAAATTAATATTATTAATTTAATATTAATATTATGCCTTAATTTGGCTAAAATAAAAGGATGACAGGTTTAATTGAAAGCAAAACAAAATAAGGAAGGGGTAGAAGTGAAAGGATTTAAAATCAAGGAGAGGTTGGATTGAAAATTAAATAAATCAAGGATTTAATTAAACAAAGAAAAGAAGTTAAGCACTAAATGGAAATTTGTTAGTGAGGTGGCATTTGTGGGTGTCATACATAAGGACACCTGTCCAAAAAAAAAAGAATCTTATGCATTAAAAACATAGAACCAAGAAGAATGAGGAAGAGAGAGCTATTTACTAAAAAAATAGAAAAAGAAGAGAGTGTGAAGTTGAGATTTAGCTAACATAAGCTGAGATCTACGTAAGTTTTTAGTTACATGTAAGCTTTTAGTTATTCTTAACTTTGTAATAGTTAAATTGCATGCATTATATTTTGGGCTTAAGGATGATTTTTCATGAATTTGATCTTAAAAATTGTAGAAGATCAAGTGAATCTCTGTGAACAATCTAAAGTTCAGAAGGTTTGCTAAGTTGTGAGTATTTCTCTATATAATTCTCATCTTAAATATGTGAGATTCTCCTTGGTTTTCCTTGCTTAATTCAGAATTCTTTCCTAATTATTTTAATTACATTCTAGGGCATGCTTATTAATAAGTTGAGCTATTGTTTACATTCATAATTTATACTTATGTTTGTCTTTATTTGTAACTAATAATCTTGATGAGAGGGTACTATTGATTCAATTTCTAGCTTTGCTCAAAATGAAATTATTTTACTATCAAAATGTTTATATATGGGTTGTCAATAGCAAAACTTGATGTTATCCTCTTTAAACCTTTATTTCACGTTCTTGATATGAATTAAAGAGCTAGAAACCTATTGAAATTCTATTGAACTAAATTCTGAACACTTTGCTTAGCATAACTTTAGCATTCGTGATATTTGCATTCAATGGTTATAATTGTTAGTATTGAATTACAAAATGAAAATACAACAAACAAAGTTTCTATAGATTTTAGAAATTTCAAACCTGTAGAATTCTAGTATGAATAATAAACTTGGATAACCTAAATCTAGTGTTCTGTAACTCCAAATAAGCTTATTTTTGTGTTTATGAAAACTTCAATGTGTCCTTAAAGATTTTTCAGAAATAGCAAAAACTATATTTTGATGTTTAGATGGTCTTTTAGAGTTGTATTGCATAAATTCCATAAATATCTTAAGCCTACCAACGTGTTTTTGATGTTTCTCCTTACTAGCGCATCCAATTAGTGTAAAACTAATAGAAAATTACTCTATAAACAAAAAGCTAAAAAATTGGAGAAAATAATTTAAAACTATAAGCCATGGAAGGTTTGGTGAATTTTAATGTAGCAGTGAATTCTATCAAGTCGACAGCTCATTATAAGTCTTGATGTTTTAAAATTAGAACTTTTCCCTAACCCAAACCTGAAGTATAATGAACCGAAATTCATTTATTTTTATATTCTCTAAGTGAGTTTGAAATTGAAACTACTTCCAAGCTATAGTTACTTTTTTTTTCTAAAAAAGAGATTAAATTTTTAAGTGAGTAAATATAAGGGTATTAAATGGAGGTTCATAATTACATTTTATATGCTTATGTTTAATTGATCTCAAAGAATTAAAGTGAAGTGTTTCAACCTCTTAGACTATCCAAAATGTTACACATAAAGTGCCACAAAGCTTAAGATCAATTCAAGTGAATTAGAGCATCAAATATGCCCAAAATAAAGTTACTGGGCCTCCCTCACGAGCTCCAGTCCCGACCGTGAGTAGAGGTCACGAGCTCAAGCATCAAGGGGCTTTATTGAGCAAGCAATTTTGCACCCCTCACAATTTTCCCTCATAATCGTGAGGTGGTCGTGATGTGGTCATAAGGACCAGTCATGAGCTAGTTCATCTTGTGATCACCAGGCATCTTAGTGAGCAAAGAAGACTGAGCCGCTCATGGTCTGCCCTGATGACCATGAGCAACTTGTGACCAGACTACTTTTCAAGGCACAATGATCACCTGCCACTTCAATGACTATATTTTTTAAGGGTCAAGACTAGGACCATGCCCTTATGACCATGAGCATTTTTTTCTTTACAAAAAGTTATTTTTTCATTTAATGAAGCATGGAGAGGTTGGAGATGAAGTTAATGCTTCCCAACATCCATTTTTGAGTTGTTAACCTATAAAAATAACTCTTGGAAGCTCAAGTGAATGTTACACACTTTGGTTGTTGAATTATTTACTCTTAGCATTTAATTGAGCTCTCAAATTTCCATCTACTTTCTTTGTTGTTCGTTAACTCTATTGAGAGTTGGTTATGTATTAGAAATAAGACTTCTACTTCATCTAATTTTTGGGATAGATTAGAAGGAAAGTGAGGTTTGTTTCTAAGGAATTGGTTTAAGTGTTTATCCATTAAAACATTTGGAATTTGGGTTAGAGCTAAGCCTTGTGAAAACTCATTGTTGTATGGTTTAGAGCTAAGCCTTAAAACTCTTGTAATCATAATCTTGTTAATAAGATTGGTGTCGTGGTTAAAAATTCTAACTTGAGGATAAGTTAGGTGGAGACATAGGTTTGTTGATAAACCGAACTCCTTAATTGCTTGTGTTCTTTCTTAATCCTTGCTTAATCTCTTTTAAATTTCTTTAAATTTCTCAAAATCCCAATTCACCCCTTATAGGGCAATTACAATTGGTATTAGAGCTAAACTTTTTGGTACTTAATTGTAAGAAGCTTAGGTCATGGGTAGTGAGGGTATAAACTTTTCTTCTTTGAGACCTTTCTTTGATGGGAGTGATTATCCCCATTGGAAGTTTAAAATGGAACTATATCTTAATAGTGATCCTATTAGACTATGAGAAGTAGTTCTTGATGGTTGGGTGCCTCTTAAAGCCACACTGGACAATGTGGAAATTCTTATTGATAGAACACAATGGATTCAATATCAGAAGGAGGCAAACTACAAGAATAAGAAGGCAATGACAATCCTACTTGCTTCAATATCTAGAGAAGAATGAGGCAAGGTTCAATATTACCAATCCATAAAACAAGTGTGGGAAACTCTTGAGAATCATTATAAAGGAAATGTACAAGTGAGAAGTAAGAAGGTTCAACTACACATGTATGACTATGAACTCTTCAAGATGAAGCCTCAAAAATCAATAACTTAAATGGCCAATCATCTCAATGGTCTTCTCACTACTCTAAAGAAACTTGGAAAATATTTTTCCAAGAAAGAAATGAATAGCAAGATTCTAAGAATCCTACCTAAGAAGGATTGGGAATCTAGAGTCACTTTAATTAAAGAAGCATAAGACCTCTCAACTCTCTCAACTGATGTAATTATTAGAAATCTCTTTACACATGAGCTTACTGTAAAGCAAACACAAGATGAGAGAGATGAGAAAGAAGAGAAGAAAAAGATCATTGCATTGAAGTCTATTCAAGAAGCAAGTGAAGATGAAAGCCTTGAAGATTTTAGTGATGAAGAAGGTGACATTGCTATGCTTATAAGGGATTCTAAGAAATTCTTGAGAATGAAGAACTCCTCAAGAACTAGAGATTTCAACAAAAAGTATGAAGGCAAGAAGAGCAAAGAGGTTATTTGCTATGAGTGCAAGAAATCGGGTCACGGTAGAAGTGAGTACCCCAAGCTCAAATTCAAGAATAAGGGGGCAAAGGACAAGAAGAAGGCCTTCAAAACTTCTTGAGATGACTCATCTGAATTGAAAGAGGAAGAGGAGCAATAAGAAGTGGACAACCTTTGCTTCATGGCTTTTGAAGATGAAAAAGAGGTAACATCTACATCTAATTCTTCTTGTGATGATTGTGATCATTATGTTGATGATGATGATGATGAGAGCTCTATTGTGAGTAAACTCATACTTAAATGCAAACATCTTCTCTTTAAGAAGAAGCATTACAAGCATGAGTTATCAAACTTATCCAAGGAATTTAAAAGCTTAAAAAATGATTTCACTAAAATTGTTGAATCAAATGAAAAGCTTATTAATGATTTAAAATCCTCAAATTCCTTGGAGGACCAACTTAAGAAAGTTAATGATGAAAATCTTAAGCTTTCTAAAGAGGTCCTAGAATTGAAGAATTCCATTGATAAACTTATGAAGGGAAAAGAGACCTTAAATAGTCTTCTCGACTTTTAAAAATTCTATGAGGACACTCATAGAATTAGGTATACAAATGGAATGCCCTCTTTATCATCATCTCACATCAACTTTGTTAAAGCTTCTAGTGATTCTACTCCTTTTAGCTTTAAAACCACTTGAGACTCAAGCTCTTAAAGCTAAAAAGTCTAATGTGTCAAATGAAAAGGGAAAGTCCCATAAGACTCAACCTCCATTGACATAAAAGGATAAGGCTCAAAATAAGAAGCCTCAACCTAAACATGTTTACATGTACACTAGATATAACACTCCTAAGCATGCTATACAAACACCTCACAATGCACAATATCATTGCAAATGTATGTCTCACTCCTATCTTGAGGCACAAAAGACATTAAGAAGGCACATACAACCTCAACACAAAAGGCATGTCTACACACTAGGAACTCATATCCTCTTAGAAGAAATAGTTTTGCGAATGTTGAATGTTTTTATTGCATGACTAAAGGTCACACAAGCAATGTGTGCTATTATAGAAGACTATAATTGAAATTACTTCCTTTGGATTACTTTGAAACTAACCAACCTACACCAATGAAGGTTTGGGTTCAAATGAATGTTTAAATTATTGATGTAGGTGTGCTTGAAGTCCACAAGAATAAAAAATAAGTGGTATCTTGATAGTGGATGTTTAATACACATGATGAGAGATAAAGAGCAATTCAACAAGCTTGATGCTAAGGATAGAGGTCATGTTACATTTGGAGACAATGTTAGAGGAAAGATAGTAGGCATTGGAGAAATTGGTAACCCCAATCCTTATCTATACATCGTGTGTTGCTTGTTGATGGTCTTAAACATAATTTGCTTAGTATAAGTTAATTATGTGACATGGGAAAAAAGGTCACTTTCTATCCTAAAAATTGCTTTGCTAGTAGTTTAGATAAAGACAAAGTGATTTTTAGTGGTGAAAGAGTAGATAATGTCTGTGTCATTAACTTGAATAAGGTTGATAACAAAGACTTTAAATACTTGATGTCAATTTCCTATGACACATGGACGTGACATAGAAGGTTAGGACATGCAAACTTTGGGGTCTTGGATGATCTTAGTAAGCATGAACTTGTTATTGGGTTACCCAAACTCAAGTTCACTAAGGACAAGCCTTGTGATGCTTGTCAAAAGGGAAAACAATTTAAGTCTTCCGTTATGCTCAAAAATATGGTGTCCACTTATAGGCCACTTGAACTTATTTATATGGATTTGTTTGAACCTACAAGAGTTACTAGTTTAGGTGGGATGCCTTATGCATATGTGTTAGTTGATGATGACTCTAGATACACTTGGGTGTGTTTCCTTACTCACAAGAATGATGCTTTTAAAGCATTTGAAAGTTTTTCAAAAAGAGTTCAAAAAGAAAAGGGATTTTGCATTTCAACTATTAAAAGTGATCATGGAGCCGAATTTGAAAATGATTTCTTCAAAACCTTTTGCAATGAAAATTGTATTTCATATACTTTTTCTTCTCCTAGGATTCCTCAAAAAAATGGGGTAGTTGAAAGGAAAAATAGGACTCTAGTGGAAATGGTTAGAACTATGCTTTATGAGTATAATTTACCTTTATACTTTTGGGTGGAAGCTGTTAACACTTCTTGTTATATAGAAAAATAGAGTCTTTAAAATACCAAATTTGAACAAACTTTTTATGAGCTTTTGAATAATAGAAAACCCAAAATCTCATATCTTAGAGTATTTTGATGCAAGTACTTTCTATTAAACACCAAGGAAAATCTTGGGAAATTTGATTCTAAAGTCGAAAAAGGAATCTTCCTAGGCTATGCCACCTTTAGCAAAGCATATAAGTCTTTAATAAGAGAATTCTAGTAGTTGAGGAATCTATACATATTCTATTTGATGAATCTAACCCACTTGATCCTAGAAAGGATGTGTTTAGTGTTGATGATATTGCAGATGACCTTGTGGATATGGACATTTAATAAGAAAATGCTAGCAAGCCCTTGGAACTTAAAGGTCCTAGTAAGGAAGTAAGTGAGGAGATGCCTCAAACTACCTTAAAGAATGAACTTCCAAAGACGTGGCAATTCAAGAATGCACATCCTCAAGACCTCATCATTGGTGACACTACAAAAGGGGTAACTACTCGATCTCAACTTAAATATATTATCAATTTAGCCTTCATTTCTCAAATTTAACCTATAAATGTTGATGATGCTTTGAGTGATGAATTTTGGGTCCTTGCTATGCAAGAAGAGTTAAATCAATTTGAGGAAAACAAGGTTTGGACCTTAGTTCCTAGGACTAAATATCATCCTATTATAGGCACCAAATGGGTATTTGGAAATAAAATGGATGAACAAGGTGTCATAACTAGGAATAAAGCTAGACTAGTAGCTAAAGGTTATAATCAAGAGGAAGGCATTGATTATGATTAAACCCTTAACCCCGTTGCAAGGTTAGAAGCTATTAGAATGCTACTGGCATTTGCATCATTCATGGATTTGAAACTATTTCAAATGCATATCAAAAGTGCATTTTTAAATGGTTTCATTAAAGTGGAAGTTTATGCTGAACAACCTCTGGGTTTTGAAAGCTTTGATTTTCCTAATCATGTGTTTAAACTTTTAAAAGCATTATATGGATTGACACAAGCTCCAAGAGCTTGGTATGAAAGGTTGAGCAAATTTTTGCTAGAGAAAAGTTTATCTAAAGGAAAAGTTGACATAACTCTTTTTATAAAGAAATCCAGGCATGATTTACTTATTGTTCAAATATATGTTGATGACATTATATTTGGTGCTATTAATCATTGCTTGTGTGAGGAATTTTCTAAACTAATGCAAGGAGAATTTGAGATAAGTATGATGGGTGAGCTAAAATTCTTCCTTGGACTACAAATCAAGCAATGCAAAGATGGGATCTTCATCAACCAAACCAAGTACACAAGAGACATTCTTAAGAAGTTTGGCATGGATGGATCTAAGTCAAGCAAGACTCCTATGAGCACCACAACCAAACTCGACAAGGATGAGAATGGCAAAATGGTTGATGAAAAACGCTTTAGAGGTATGATAAGATCCCTTCTTTATTTAACTGCAAGTAGGTAGGATATTATATTTATTACATGCATGTGTGCTAGGTTTTAATCATATCCTAGAGAGTCTTATTTGAATGCCATTAAGAGAATTTTCAAATATATTAGATGAACATTACATTTAGGACTTTGGTATCCTAGAAGGTCTTCACCTGATTTGATTAGTTATTCGAATGTGGATTTTGCCAGTAGTTTGCTAGATAGAAAGAGCACTTCTGGAACTTGTCAATTTTTAGGAAATTTCCTAGTTTTTTTTAGCTTTGTAAGAAACAAGTTTCAATTGCCTTGTCTACTGTTGAAGCCAAGTATGTGGCGGCTAGTTATTGTTGCTCACAAGTTTTGTGACAAAAACAACAACTCAGGGACTATGGCATTGAGATTGATCATATTCCAATTAAATGTGATAATACAAGTTTTATAAATCTTAGCAAAAATCCCATTCAACACTCTAGAATGAAGCATATAGACATTAGACATCATTTCTTGTGTGATCATGTGCAAAATGGTGATATTCATCTTGAATTTATTGATACAAATAACTAATTAGCGGATATCTTTATTAAGACACTTTATGAGGAAAGGATGAATTTTATCAGACATGAGCTTGGTATGATAGATGGTGCTAGTTTGACTTGATTATTTGATAAATTGCTTAATTGATGGTTGTTTCATTGTTGTGCTAACATATCATTTATATTTATTAACAATTTTTTTATTATGTGTGCAAACATGTAAATTTTTTTTATCATGTACTATTTTATTTGCATTTTGTGTGATTCAATATGATTGTTTATTTTTTATATAATTAATTATTGAATTTTATTCAATTAACTAATTATCTTTAAAAATAAGCATTTTTGTTTTATATCTTAAATTAACACAAATTTCTTAAAAATCTAAGTGTTTATCTCTATTTATTTGCTATTTAATGGTTGATTGTTGAAATTAAATTCAATTAATTAGTCATTTGAAATTAGCAAATCTTTATATTCATTATTTCTTTATTTGCATAATTCATTCTATTCTTTTCTTAAGTGGTGCAAGCTAATATTTATTATAATCTTTTCAAGTTAGCACACTCTTTTGATTTTTTAAATTTCATTCTTATTTGCTTTTTAATTTTTTTTAAATTTCTCTACCTTCATGCTAAAATGCATTGATTTGCTATATTAATAATGTTGGCATTAAATTTGTTTTTATTTGATTTGAATTACACCCTATTTAATGTCAATTTTTTTGCCAAGGACCTAATTGTAAGGTTTTTATGACTTAATTGCATGTTTTTTCAAAATTTGGGGGTCATTCTGCACTTTTCCTCACGAGCCATTTGAGACTGCTAATGACTTCTCTTCAGTGTCAAATGACAGAACCCCTTTCATTAGTAGCTCATGAGGAGCGTACTGTCAGTTCAAAAATCCTATTTTGAATAGGATTGTAACTCCCTATGCACTCTTTCAATTCCAAAATGATTCTTGCTCTTTTCCTATCAATTATTTGACTAAAATTTATTATTTTTTACCATAACTTCCCTCTATATAAACACTCTTATATCCTCTCCTTCCTCCTTGCACCAAATCATCAATCCCTCTCTCTATTATACACATTCTCTCCTCCTACTTTTCTTTTGAATTTGTGCTTTCATGGCTCCCAAGAAGAAAACCTTCACTCAAGTTTCCCTCCTCCTCTCCAGGCTCTCAAGCAAGGAGGGCTACCAAAGAACACACCCCTAATTTCCTACTCCAACTTAAAAATCAAGCAAACATCATCCCAATTTGCTAAAAGGAAAATCATTCCCTCAAGATACATGTCATAAGTTGCTCTTGAACTCCTTAGATGCTATGAACTAGTGAAGACTCTTCTTGAACAAATTGGTATGTTTAATTTTGCTTTCACCCCTTTCATTACCATTCCCTCTCTTGTCATTGAGTTCCTCTCCTCCTTTTATTTGAGGACTCAAAATCTTAGTGACCAAAACCCTTTCTATAGTATGCGGTTCAAGTTAGGGGGATAGGTTCTTCACTAAAGAAGAATTTAATTCTATTTTTGGGTTTAAGAGTGAGAGTCTTAAATCTCCTAACACCCTATGGTCTCCTCATTCTTTTTGGAATCAAAATGTTAAACCTAATGCTAGCCAATTTCTAGCGGTCATTCAAAATCTTCATCCTTTTCTTCTAAAACTCTTTGGTATATACATAGGTTCATCACTTATACTTTCAATGCTAGGGGTTTAAGCAATGAAAGTGGTGTCTTTTGATGATATTTTTCTTCTCCATTGCATTCAAAATAATTAAGTTGTTACTTGCAATTGCGGTTGTGGTTAGTGAGTGATAGTGTTAATGGCTCAATTTGCATTGGAGGGATTGTGACTAGGATTGTAACACTTTGGCCTCACTCTTGATAATCTTGATTACATTCCATACTCACTTTTTAATGAAAAATTTCTTAAAAATTCCAATCAATTCAAGAAAGTAAACAACTTGTATGTTTAGAAGAATGAAGAAGTGGAAGTAGACGAAGAGCTTGAACAAGATTAGGAGGACATTGAAAATATAGGCAACTTTGGCCTTGAAGGAGTGGAACTTAAAGAAGAACAAGACCCCACTCAACCTCAACCCTTTATACAATAAAGAAAGGGAGCAAGGCCTCATCTTCTTAAGGAGTGCATGATGAACCCAAATAGGTTAGTGGATTTTTTTATCACCTTTCAATTGTTAAATCCAACTTCAATAATCGTTTTGATAAAGTTGACTTAAGACTTGATAATTTTGATAGGCGCATGGATCATGTTGTGTATGGCATCCACCAACTTTATGCTTCTCATAATTTGCAATGCACTTGGCCTCCTTCTCCTTCTCAAGTGTTTCAAGACCCCTCTACTTAAGGGCCTTGTGGGGATGAGCACTCAATGGATCCCTCTTCTTAAATGCTTTATGTTCTTAGGATCTTTGTGGTTGCTCTTAGGTTTATGTTTGGCTTATGATTGTTTTACTTTAAGTTTCCTTTAGTCAATGTTTTTACTTTGTCCTAGTTATGCTATGTTAGTGATGTTTGGTGTATGAACCATATGTTTTCTTATGTTAATGAGGCATTTCCTTTATCTATTTTATTCCTCTTTCTCTTCCCTATTCTTTTTGATCTTTGACAAAAGGGGAGAAGTATATGTGTGTGCTTAAATAGCTTAAATACTTGATATATAAGTTGTTGCTTAACTATACTCTAAATTTAATGATACACACCTATGCACACATCAAGGGGGAGACTTATATTTTAACCAATGCATGAACTAAGAGGGAGCTTTGTACATCTTTCACACTTTACTTGATTATGTACAATTCACACACATAAATTATTTGTCAAAGTAAAAAAGGGGGAGAATATTGACCTTAGGTTTATTCAATCTCTATAGTTTTGATTTTAACAAATAATTTAAGTAAACTAATATGTTTATTGAGTATGTTTAGGTTCAATGGATCTCATAGAATCAAAATGAAGTGTTTCAACCTCCTAAACTATCCAAAATATTCCACATAAAGTGCCACAAAGATCAAGATCAATTCAAGTTAATTAGAGCATTAAATATGTCCAAAATCAAGTTCGACCGTGAGTAGAGCTCACAAGCTCAAGCTTCAAGGGGCTTCATTGTGCAAGTAATTTTGCACCCCTTATGATCTACCTCACAATCGTGAGGTGGTTGTGGTGTGGTCACGAGGACCAATCACGAGCTGGTTCATCTCGTGATCACCAGGCGTCTCAGCAAGAAAAGAAGACTGAGCCACTCACATTCTACCCTTATGACCATGAGTAGCTCATGACCAGACTGCTCTCCAAGGCACAACAGTCACCTACCACTCCAACGAATATTTTTTTCAAAGGTCATGACTGGGGCCATTCCCTCACAATCGTGAGTAGTTATTTCGCTGTAAAAAGCTATTTTTGCATTTAATGAAGCATGGAGAGGTTAGGGACGGAGTTAATGCTTCCTAACAACCATTTTCAAGTTGTTAACCTATTAAAACAACTCTTGGAAGCTCAAGTGAATGTTACACACTTTGGTTGTTGAATTATTTACTCTTAACATTCAATTAAGCTCTCAAATTTCCATATACTTTCTTTATTGTTCATTAACTCTATTGAAAGTTAGTTGTGTGTTAGAAATAGGACTTCTGCTTCATTTAATTTCAGGGATAGATTAGAAGGGAAGTGAGGTTTATTTCTAAGTAATTAGTTTAAGTGTTTATCCATTAAAACACTAAGGATTTTGGGTTAGAGCTAAGCCTTGTGAAAGCTCATTGTTGTATGGTTTAGAGTTGAGCCTTAAAACCCTTGCAATCACAATCTTGTTATTAAGATTCACTATAACAAAAAAGCGAATTAAAAATGGCCAAATCTATTTCTAATTTTGTAGCTATTTGTAAATAATGATAGAATTAGAAACGAAAATATTTCATTTCCAAAAGGCTCCTTTCTAAATATTAAACGGAATTTTGATGCTCATTTTCAATTTTGGCAATGGATAAATTCTGTTTCTAAAAAATAACGATGGAATAGAAAAAAATTTCTGTTTCTAAATTTATGAAATAGAAAGGGAATTTTCATTTCAAATATGACACTAAAAATAGCGACAGAAAAATTTTGTGACACACTTAGAAATCCGTATCTATTTAAAGAAAATACCTTTCAAAAATGGTAGCAAAATAATTTTACAGCAATTTTTTTAAAAAATTTAATCTAATATATTTAGCACTACAACATAAAAAATAGTAGCAAAATATAACTGTAGTGATTTCAAATGACATATATAAACTTCACTAGCGTACAATAAACTTTAACCACTTGATTTAGATTCTAATTACACAACAAATAAATTGCAATAGCATACAACAAAGTTTAACACAACAATCTTTAATACAATAAAGAAAAACCTATTACTCAAGATCATTGTTTGTACGCTCATAATCTGTATTAGTAGTCACCTGTGGAGATGTAGATGGGTCTACTGCTGAAGGTTAAGATGTAGATGGACCTTGAGTAAACCTATGCATAATTTACTCCATCTGTAGTATCTTCTGTTGCATTTCTTCCTCTCTTTTTAGTATTTTTTCTTCTCTTTTTTCATCTCTTCAATTTGTATTTGCATCTCTTCATTCTTTTGTTGTATCTCTTCATTTTTTCCTTGAAAATTTTCTTGAATGTCCTACAACTCCTCCCACAACCGCTCATTAAATAAAGTACTATAATGGGAAGAGGCAGAGGATGAACTCGAGATAGAATCCAGATAAAATGAAGATGCATGGGTACCTAGATCGTACACTTGCAGCTTTTTTCGCTCCACTCTAATAACTTGAAGGTAAATATTTATAACATTAACATCTGGAGTCTCTGTCGACTCATCTGTAAACTGTATAGTAATTGCAACCATATTCTCCATAGCTTCCTACGATTATATAACATAATAATATACATTTAAAAATTATTTCAAAATAAAAGAACACAAGTACACTTATTGCATATAATGCTGATTTAAACAGATAAAAAAGTAAAATAATAACATTCTCTATAATTGAAGGCAAAGTATTGTTATAATAAAGTAGGAAACCAACAACTATGGGCATAGTTATATGTACTGTGAATATATAATTAATTTGATGGATCGATCACATTAATTATGTATTAATTATACACAATTAATAACATTTAAGAAACCAATCAAAATTGTTGTTCTCTAAATCAAAAGAAGACAATTCTCAAAATAGTAAGATTAATTAACTATAAAGCAAAACTAGTTGGCCCAAAAAGCCTTATAGGTGATAAAATTCCAATACTAATGTAAAATATCTAATTACCATAAGACAGCAGATCATTGTGCAATTAAGGAAATAAAATTATAACAATGAACTCCTAAAAACATGAGCTGTATGGTAGCGAGAAAAAACAGTGAATGGTAAGGCACTTAATAAAACCTCATCATATTACACACGAACCACATCTAGGAATTCTATTCACTTTATACACATTCAGATAGATGAGTTTCTAATAATTTGAGAAAATAATATATGTAGCAAAACTTAAGACTTAAAGAGTTTTTATTGAATATTTCTAATCATCAAACAATAAAATTACATAAAAGAGTCCAACTAGTTTCAAATCAGTAATTTAGAAACAATTATAGCATATGGACAATCATAATAAATCTTTGAATGATGGTTAACATAACAGGAAAATAATGAAATACTTGTAGTTTAGTGGTCCAACATAATTGACAACCTAAACGCAATGATGGTCCATTTCAAGAACCCAACTAATTTCCATTAACTTCACATTAATATGTCATCAGGGCATCAACTAGTAAACCAAGTGCTATAGCAATAAAAGGACATAAAGATATAATATATAAGAAGTTATGGACCTTAATGTCTAACCACCACTAGTTGATACATATTGTACAATGAGTTTCATAATGTGATAGGGTAAAAAATTAGTTTGCTTTATTGGTGAAAATTAATTTATATGATAGTTATAATTTTTTTAAACTTAAATCATAAATGTACTTTCTTATTAATTTATAGAAAAACAAGGTTTAAGTGATTCGTAAGCATATAGTTAATTGAAGTTGCACTAATTAAATAAAACTTACATTAGCATCAGTTGACCGCTTGTCTACAAACGATCCATCCTTCTTTTTGTGCATGCGTTTGAACACCTCAAATGGTGTTGGTGGATGTCCTAACTCAGCCTTTGAAAAATAAATAACATTAACAAATTATGTACATGACATAATTAGATAAAATGTGTATTCTTTGCATGCATATAGCGTTAACAACAATAATAAATTGGAAAAAGACTTTCACCAAATCCATAGAATGTTGGATTATTGTTTTAGAGTAACTGGTATGCTTTGAGGGTTTTCATCCTTCACCTGCTTTCTCTGATCAGTGATTTTGGGCCGCCTGCATACATAAAGCCTTGAACTTAACGTTGCTCCAATATTCCCACCATTTGCTCCTAATTTCTTTTGGAACACTATTTGGCTTTGCATTTGTACCATATTTCTTTCCCCATTTTTCAAGCTTATCATTTTATCAGACACCAGCTACATGTTTCCATGACTCCTTCATAGTGGAAGATAAAGCAAGATCCCATTTATAGTCTTTCTGCAAAAAATTATAAAGAAATAATTATTTATATTAGTGAATATTTTTATTATAATTGCTAAAAATCCAAAATTTTTATAAATAGGCTAAATGCATTAAATTGTACTTCAAATTCTTTCCAATAATTGTCCTTTATATCTGAAGGCACTTTACTCCACTTGAAACCCTCCTCAACTAGTTTCTCTGTAAATATGTTTCTTATTCTACAACAAGCCGAAGGAATAAACCTATAAATAAAATAACATCAATATATATATGTATAAGATAATTAATACATATAACAAAACAATCAATAATCATCCATGAGGTAATATATTAATCAATGAAATTAATTCTTACTGTTTATTGTCGAGAGTGGGCCGAATAAAGATTTTTTCATGGTTTTGCATGCTAGGCATTGATTGTGATGATCTAGTCGTTGCTAATACTGTAGATGCATCTAGTGCAACTCTTGAGGTAGGTGGGATAGATCTCACATCATCAACTGGTGCAGAATAAGATGAAGATGGAATGTTAATGGCAGGTAATATAGGTATGTCAAGAGGAGGTGATGGCAAAGTATCCTCTGTAAATGTAGGTGAATAAGGTACAACATTTGTATTGTTTCCTAGGAAGAATTGTTGAATTCCTTGGCCACGACCAATTATTTGACTTCCTCTACTTCGACCCAAGGATTGAGATCCTTAACCACTTGAATGGTTACCTCTAATATCTAACAAAACTTCTATAAACATGCAAACATTTAAAGCTAATAATTATAGTCCATCAATAGCACATAATAATGACATATCAATACAAATACATTTACAATAATTAAGTTCAAAACAATTGTTATTCAATAGTTGATATGTAAAAGTTAAAAAAAAGAAATATAACATCCAAGTTAATTAACTTCTAATCATCATAAGAAATATCCAACAAATCATCTCCATCTAACTCTTTACCATTATCATCTGATTCTACTACCAATTCTTACTCATTGTCTTCCTCAACATCTGTGTCATCAATGTCTAATAATTCCCATCTTCAGCAATTAATATGTTAGGTCCATCATCTGCCACATTATTAATTGGATGAATTTCTATAAAATTCTCCTGAAATGCAGGTACACGCGATGGCATGATTATGAGGTATGTTTTAAGAACTTCTACAACTCCTCTAGCTTTTATTTTACAAATAACCCACCAATCAGTAGGATTTTTTCTTGTGGTTGGATAGGTGTTATAACACACCTGTTCTACTTGCACCACAAGAATGAATGGCTTGTACTTTCAATAATATTTCTTATGCTGCACACCCATAAAGATATATATATATATATGATGAATTCTAGTACCCACATTTAGGATCGGATCAAACCATTCACACTTAAACAGTATTGTCCGGTTAATTGGTAAAGTAGGATACTCCAATTGTAGAACTTCAACCAACCGACCATAAAAGTCTATATCAGATGTAGATGGATCTACTGCTGAAGGTTGAGATGTAGATGAACCTTGAGTAAACCTACGCATAATTTACTCCATCTATTGTATCTTCTATTACATTTCTTCCTCGCTTTTTAGTCTTTCTTCTTCTCTTTTTTTCATCTCTTCAATTTGTTTTGCATCTCTTCATTCTTTTATTGTATCTCTTCATTTGTTCCTTACAAATTTTCTTGAATGTCCTGCAACTCCTCCCACAACCATTCATTAAACAAAGCACTCTAATAGGAAGAGGCAGAGGATGAACTTGAGACAAAATCCAGATAAAATGAAGATGCATGGGTGCTTAGATTGTACACTCCCCACTTTTTCCATTCCACTCCAACAACTTGAAGGTAAATATTTGCAACATCAACATCTGGAGCCTCTGTCGACTCATCTGTCAATTGTGAAGCAATTGTAACAATATTCTCCACAACTTCCTGCGATTATATAACCCAATAATATATATTTAAAAATTATTTCAAAATAAAAGAACACAAGTACACTCATTGCATATAATGCTAATTTAAACAGATAAAAAAGTAAAACGATAACATTCTCCATAATTGAAGGCAAAGTATTTTTATAATAAAGTAGGAAACCAACAACTTTTGGCATAGTTATATGTATTGTGAATAGATAATTAATTTGATAGATCGTTCACATTAGTTATGTATTAATTATACATAATTAATAGCATTTAAGAAACCAAGAAAAATTATTGTTCTCTAAATCAAAAGAAGACAATTCTCAAAATAGTAAGATTAATAAGTCATAAAGCAAAACTAACTGTCCCAAAAACCTCATAGGTGATAAAATTCCAATACAATTATTAAATATCTAATTAACATAAGGTAGCACATCATTGTGCAATTAAGGAAATAAAATTATGATAATGAACTCCTAAAAACATGAGTTGTATGGTGGAGAGAAAAAAAAAAAGCTAATCGCAAGGCACTTAATGAAACCTCATAATATTACACACGAATCGCATGTAGGAATTCTATTCACTTTATACACATTCAGATAGTTGAGTTTAGTAGAACTTAAGACTTAAAGAGTTTCTGTTGAATATTTCTAATCATCAAACAATTAAATTACATAAAAGAGTCCATCTAGTTTCAAATCAGTAATTTAGAAACAATTATAGCATATGGACAATCATAAAAAATCTTTGAATGATGGTTAACATACTAAGAAAAGAATGAAACACATGTAGTTTAATGCTCCAACATAATTGATGACCTAAACATAATGATGGTCCATTTCAAGAACCCAACTAATTTTGATTAACTTCACATTAATGTGTCATCAAGGCATCAACCAATAAACCAAGTGTTATAGCAATAAAAGGACATAAAGATGCAATATATAAGAAGATATGGACCTTGATGTCTAACCAACACTAGTTGATACATATTGTACAATGAGTTTCATAATGTGATAGGGTAAAAAATTAGTTTGCCTTATTGGTGAAAATTAATTTATATGATAGTTATAATTTTTTTACATTTAAATCATAAATGTATTTCTTATTAATTTATATAAAAACCAGGTTCAAGTGATTTGTAAGTATATATTTAATTGAAATTGCACTAATTAAATAAAACTTACATTAATATCAGTTGACCGCTTGTTTACAAACGATCCATCCTTCTTCTTGTGCGTGTGTTTGAACACCTCAAACGGTGTTGGTGGACATCCAAACTCAACCACCTAAAAATAAATAACATTAACAAATTATTTACATGACATAATTAGATTAAATGTGTATAATAATAAATTGAAAAAAGACTTTCACCAAATCCATAGAATGTTGGATTATCATTCTGGAGCAACTAGTATGCTTTGAGGGTCTTGATCCTTCACCTGCTTTCTTTGATCGATGATTTTGGGCCGCCTACATAGATAAAGCCTTGAACTCATCACTGCCCCAATATTCCCTCAATTTGCTCCAAATTTCTTTTGGAACACTATTTGGCTTTGCATTTGTACCATATTTCTTTCTCTATTTTTCAAGCTTGTCATTGTATCAGACACCAACTATATATTTCCATGTCTCCTTCATAGTGGAAGACAAAGCAGGATCCTATTTATAGTCTTTCTGCAAAAAATAAATAAATAAATAAATAAACAATTATTTATATTAGAGCATTTTTTGATTATAATTACTAATAATCCAACACTTTTATAAATAGGCTAAATGCATTAAATTGTACTTCAAATTCTTCCCAATAATATTCCTTTATATCTGAAGGAACTTTGCTCCACTTGATACCTTCCTCAACTAATTTCTCCTTAAATATCTTTCCTATTCTACGAGAAGCTGAAGGAATAAACCTATAAATAAAATAACTTCAGCATATATATATGTACAAGATAATCAATACATATAAAAAAATAATCAACAATCATGCATGAGGTAATTTATTAATCAATAAAATTAATTCTTACTGTTTATTGTCGAGAGTGGGTCGAAAAAAGATTTTTTCATGGTTTCACATACTAGGCATTGATTATGATGATCCAGCCGTTGCTAATGCTACAGAAGAATCTAGTGCACCACCTAAGGTAGGTGGGATAGATCTCATATCATCAGCTAGTTCAGAATGAGATGAAGATGGAATGTCATTGGCAGGCAATATAGGTGTGTTAAGAGGAGGTGATGGCAAAGTATCCTCTGTAAATGTAGGTGAATGAGGTACACCATTTGTATTGTTTCCTGGGAAGATTTATTGAATTCCTCAGCCATGACCAATTGTTTGAATTCCTCTACCTGGACCTAAGGATTGAGATCCTCAGCCACTTGAATGGTTACCTCTTATAACACAACTTCTATAAACATGCAAACATTCAATAACAATAATTATAGTCCATCAATAATACATAATAACGACATATCAATACAAATGCATTTGCAATAATTAAGTTCAAAACAATTGTTATTCAATAGTTGATATGTAAAAGTTAAAAAAAAAGAAATATAACATCCAAGTTACTTAACTTTTAATCATCATAAAAAATATCCAACAAATCATCTCCATATAACTCTTTATCATCCTTATATGATTCTACTATTAATTCTTCCTTATTGTCTACCTCAACATATGTGTCATCAATGTCTAAATATGCATCTTTAGCAATCAATGTGTGAGGTCCATCATCTACCATAGGATTAATTGGATGAATTTCTATAAGATTATCTTAAAATTCAAGTACACACGATGGCATGATTATAACATCTGTTTCAAGAACTTCTACAACTTCTGTAGCTTTTATTTTACAAAAGCCCACCAGTCACCAGGATTTCTTCTTATGGTTGGATAGGTGTTATAATACACTTGTTCTGCTTGCACCACAAGAATGAATGGCTCATACTTTCAATAATATTTCTTATGGTGCACATCCACAAGGTTATATTAATGATGAATTATGGTGCCCACATTTAGGATCGGATTAAACCATTCACACCTAAACAGTATTGTCCACTTAATTTGTAAAACATGATACTCAAATTGTAGAACTTCAACCAGCCGACCATAAAAGTCTATATCAGATGTATTATAGTTAGACCCCTTAATGCATACACCGTTGTTCATTGTAGCTCTACTTGAACCATGTTTTAAAGTGTGAAATTTGTATCCATTTACATAATGTGTAGGATATGTTTATAAACTTCATAATGGCCCTATTGCAAGATCTTTTATTTGTTTATTAGAGATGTTTGATGACGGATTATGTGCCTAGAAAAAAATTAAAAGGAAAAGTCTATCATTCAACAATCATAATTAGGCAAGTTATTTGAAGGGCATATCAAAAATTAATTACTGACAATTTTTTCATACCAAGATGCAAAATCTTGGTCAAGCTTATCATCAATCTCAGCATTATCAATTTGCGGTTGACTTTGCCTTAGTTCTTTAGCATAAATTCTTAAAAAATAAGATGGAAGTAATATTGAATATTAAAATTAGTATGTTACATATCATGAGAATTCAAAGCATATTTAACCTAAATTTGAATCTTACTCAATATATGGTTTAATTTCCTAGCAGTTCAATAAGATATATGTGTGAGTAGCTTGATACTCCTTATCATCCAAAAAAAACCTACTTTTCACTTGACCATATGATCGACCCGTATTTTTGAAAATAGAAAGCATACCTTCCCGTTTTAATCCTCCACCCACACTATAATCATAATTTCGTGGCACTTTTTGATGCTTAGTATAAACTTATGGCTCAAAGTAGTGCGCACATATCGATCCTTCCACTTTGGCTTTATTTCTAACATTATTTTTCAATTTTCAAAGATATTTAAAAAATACTTTCATTAAAATAATATTCATTTGTAAGATAGATTGGAAATTATAGATGACGAGGAGAAAAAAATATTATTGCTCAAATGGATACTTCCATCTGTACTGCACAATGCCTGCTATCCTTGCTTTATAAGCTAAGTTGATTAGAAGATGTTCCATGGATTCAAATAAGATGGGAGGAAATATGCGCTCAAGTCTACATAAAATGATGGGAATCTCCTTTTCTAAACACTCTATGTCTTTTTTTATTATGACAATTGAAGTGAGATTTTTAGAAAAAAGGCTTATTTCAGTCAAGGCTAGCCAAACATTTCCTAGAAGTAATTCATGGAATGCTATAGGTATTAGCCTCCATATAAACACATGGCAATAATGACTTTTCGTCCCAATGACTTATGCTTCTTCATGTCAACACATCTTCCAATGTTAGATGCATATCCGTTAGGGAACCTGAGATCTTTCAACCATTTGCATAAAGCTTCTTTTGCATCTTTGTCCAGACTATAACATGACTTAGGGAATTTATTTATTATTTCATCCCTATGCAACTCTGGACTTGAACAAAACTCCTTTAAATCTTCCCTTGATTTAGTATTATCTTTTGTTTTTCCTTCTACATTCATGATAGTATCAAAATATTATCGAAAAAGTTCTTCTCAATATGCATGACATCTAAGTTATGCCTAATTAGATTTGTTTTCCAATAAGGAAAATCTCAAAAGATGCTTCGTTTCTTCCAACCATAGAGATAATTCTTAGAAATTCAGGAGTTATACCTATTAACATCAATTTCTGTAACCTTTTTAAAGCCATAATGTTCAATTTGCTCTAATATTTCTACACCTAACCTAATAGGTGGTGCACCTTTTAAAACTGTTAGGCCCTTCCTAAATGCCTTCTTATTCCTCCGAAATGGATGATTCACTGGTAAGAACTTACAATGGTTATCAAACCAAAATGTTTTTCCACCTTTGCTTAGAGTAAATGCATCAGAATTCTCCATGCAGTACAGAAAAGCTAATTTTCCCACAGTACTCCATCCTGACAATATAGAATATATTGGAATATCATTAACAGACCATATAAATTCTGCTTGCATTTGAAAGTTCAGCTTGCTAGATACATCATATGTTTGTACACCTACCTTCTATAAATTTTTTAGCTCCTCAATTAGAGGTTGTAGGAAAACATCTAACTTCTCTTTTGGGTTTCTCAGACCAGGTACTATAATGGATAGAAACATGTATTTATCTTTCATGCACATCCATGGAGGAAAATTATAAGGTGTAACTATCACCGGCCATGAAAAGTATTATTGCCTTGTTTGGCTAAACGACTGAAATCCACCTGTGTAAAGTCCTAATCTAACATTTCAACTTTCAACAGCAAAAGATGGATGAATATGATCAAAATATTTCCAGGCTGGAGAATCTGAGCAATACCACATAACACCTTTTTCAGTATTATGCTCTTTGTGCCACCTTAGGTCTTTAGCGGTGGCTTTAGATGTATATAATATTTGCAAACAAGCAGTGAGCAGAAAGTAATACATCTTCTTATAAGGAATATTTTTTTTCTAAATCTTAGATCCATAATGTCTTCTATATCGAGGATGGTTACAGAATTTACAATGAATCAGTTCACTGTCTTCACCCTAATATATCATACACCCATTAGTGCAACAGTGAATTTTTTCTACAGGTAAACCTAAACCTTGCATTAATTTCTTTGTACTGTAAAAGCTATCAGTCATTACATTATTCTTCGATAACATTTCAGACAAGAATTAGGAAATGTCATCAAAATACCTTTCAAAAAAATGATGTTTCACCATTAAATTCAAAAGTCTGGCTATCGCAGATAATTTTGAGTGACCATACATATTACCATGCCAAATCTCTTGTTATGATGCTTTAAGCATTTCATAAAGTTCTTGTATGGCTGGGTTTGAAAGATGTTTAGTGACATTAGGATTGAAGGAAGGACTAATAACATCCATTAACATTGCTTGGCATGCATTGTGGGGTTGGGCATATTCCATTGCAACATCTACTTCAACACTTATCTGTAAATTTTGGTTCAAAGTTTGTTGCATAACTGTTTCCCCATGTTTACACTAAACATAATAGTCTTCAACATATCCATTTTTTGCAAGATGGAATTGCACAATTTCTGGCTCTTGGAAACTCTGATTCTGACATTTACGGTCATTACATGGACATCTTATTTTTGTTCCATCCATTAATTCAAGGTGCCTTTGGGCAAAATCAATAAACTCCTCAATGTCTGCTTCAAACTCATCAGTCAAAAACCCATCTCTTAATCTAACATTCATCCATTGGTGAACAGTTCCCATGTTTTCCTTTCCTGTTAAATATAATAAGGACGCATGTTTACTAATTAGAATATAGTTAATGGTTATTATGTTTTATTATTACACACTAGCTAGATTCTAAATTATATTGATGCTCTAAATCCCCTTGATACCTCCATGTCTATGTTCAAAAAGGTTTGCCCCTAACCTATTCAATTATGCATCGTCACAATCTACTGAGACTTTAACCATGTAATTAAGGAAATTTCGACAGCATCTCCCCTCAGTTCTCTAATTGTATGAGAATGAACCTGTGTTATCATATAAAACAACACACTATTCATATATGCGATCAGAGAACAATGTGAGACACTATCAAATTCCTATATCCGCATGATTAAAGATTTATTCTATACATGTTACTATAGATAATGCATTTTCGAGCTGTCCACTCGACAATTTAGTGAAATCTCACTATTCGGTGAGAAAATCATCAAGCAGGAAGCTAAGGCTATTTACATTAATCTACAGTGAACTTTTTCAAGTACATGTTTTATAATGAAATAGTTACGAAGGATTCATATGAAAAATTTTGATGAAACAAAAAAACACTTCTAATTCATCCTCCAAAACCCCCAATACCACATTTTCCTTGCATAAAAATTCACTTCTAATTCACAAATATATAACATGGAACTCAACAATAGTTGACAAAAAAAAAATTAATATCGTATTTCTTATGTAAAAAAATTAGACATGAAAGCTATAATATATTAAAAACAAATAAGAAAATAGAAAACATTTTTTTTGGTTACTTTTTTAATTACGTTAAATAAGTCTTCATCCATTTAATTATTATTGTGTATTATTTTATGAAAGTGCCTTGAATATTAATTCAATTTTGTGTTGAATATTATATAACTACTGTCTTATATTATACATATTTATAGCTCCTATCAAAAACTAAGTCAATCCACAAACAGAACTTCAACTAATTCATATGTAAGGTAATAATATTTTGATAAATTAATTTAATAATTTATATGTTCTATATTATTAGTTATTATTTTATAATAATTATATAAATTATTTTATTAAATTAAATTAAATTATTAATTTATAATTTCTATAATATTTTGATATTATATAATTTAATAATATAATATTTTGATATTATAATTTGATAATATAATCGGCCACATGATACACACTTCCACATTTACATACACAAACCCAATATAATATTCTCTATATTGTTATATGGCTTTAAAGTTGAGAATCTTGATGTAGATAATTAATTATCTTATTTATAAACAATAATGACAAATGACAAAATGCTACAAACTTTGGTTATGCATCCCACAATAAAAAGTAGTGACTAGCACAGATACCCCTCCATCCCAAAAGATGAGCGTCCAAAGGAATTAAGGAATAACTAGAAAAAGGCCAACCAACTTAGATTTTTTGTGATACCTCTGCAACCATAAATATGGACCAAAATAAAGTGAATATTGACTATCAAAAACCTTTATGAACATCCGCCAGACATATTTTGTATGGAAAGAATACGTGATAAAGAAAATAAAGCACCCAATCAAGGAAAAAAAAGGAAAAAGATCAGACCTCTCATAGAATAAAGCTAAGAGCAAAAACAGTTTTTATGATTTGTGCATGAAAATAAATAATCTATTTTTCTTAGAATTAATGTTGTTATTTAACATTTTCTATCAAATTGTCAATGTCTCACATAATAAAAAAAATTATGGATTGCAACTATGAAACAATGAATATTGTGCATTGCCCACATGGAATGGAATATGTAATATATGGTCAGTGGCATGATTCAAGACAAAAAAAATGAAAAAAATCATAAAGTAGATAATTAATTACATCAACACTTGATAGAAACAGAGAAAGAAGCAAAAAAGTTCCTGAACTTACATAGATGACGAGAAACAAAATAGAGAATGAAGCAAACTTGGAGAAATGAAGGCCTTTGTAACAGAGTGCAAGAGCATGAGCAACTTCTGCTTTAAAAAAAGGACAACAGTTAGATTCTTAGCAAATCAACTAAAAAAACTTGGCTTCTAATTTTTTTAGAAAATTCAATCTTGATGATCCTTCTAAAGCTCAACTGAATTCTATGCTTCTAGAGAAAATTCACAATCGATGGAAATCTACAACATAAAATTCAGCATATGACTTTAGTTTGGTACTATAAATATCATAACCTAATAAAACTTGATTAAAATATCATAAATTCACAATCGATGGAAATGTGATGCATGCACAAAACAAACAAACAAAAAACTTGATCAAAAGAGTCACTCACTATGAATAAGAGCTCGCCTCTTTCAATAAGAATTTTTTTTTTTTCATATTTTACAAAAGGAAATGAAAGAAACTAAAAGAAAGAGCACTAAAACAAACCAAAGTAATGGCTGAATATGATGTTTAGACATCGATGTTAAAAGGATAGACAGAAATAGAAGAAGAGAAAGAGGGAAAGCATGAAAACATACCTATGCCTAAAAAAATATGAGAACTTTAGATGAGGAGAAGAAACAAAAGGGTCAAAATTTTTCTTGTAATGGCTTGTGATGCGCTTAATTTCTACACTATAAGCTTATCTCTCGAAGAAAAAAAAAACAAGTTACAATAACAAAAGGGATAACAACTTTTTTAGTCCTAAAAGTATAGTAGTTTAAACAAATTAGTCCTAAAGGAAAATTCCTTCATAGATGGGTCCTGTGAAATTTTAAAATTATTCCCGTTGGTCTTAGTCTGTTATGTTAGATGAAATTCGCTAAGCTGGATAAAATGGTGCCACTTTATTTCTTACCTAAAATGCCATATATCTACACCACTCCATGTCATTAATCCACCAAAAAAGTTGCTGCCACATTAGGGATTGAGAAAAATTGGAGGGAAGGTTTCCCCCCATTTTTATTGTGAATCAATTAAGGTATAATTAAAGAAGAGTTAGGTTATTACAATAAAGAGGAAGTGAAAAGTTACAGAAAAGAAGGAGGAGGCACGAAGGAAGAAAATAAGGCATACCATGAATACGCTCTATCATTGTGAGAGGCATGAGGATGTCATAAACAAACAACAATCCTGAAAGATGATTCTTCACATCTGAAAGAAGAGAGGTAATGAGTTGCTTAAAAAAATCTAAGTTTCTTATAATTTGTGGCTTTTAATAGGTTCTTTGTGTTTTCTGTGATCTAAGGATGTAATGGGGTGTGGATTTTTTCTTTGGGTTGATCCTCCTATATGTGGTAGAATAAAAGAAACTATTCCAGGATTGTTGAGAAGGGTAAGTAATATTGAAAAAGAAAATATAGATTTGAAGAAGAGGAACAATAAGCTACCTATGTGGTGTACCATTTTATTGATGATAACGTTGTTGATGATTTACTGTAAGTGATTATAGAAGCAACATAAAGGAAGCAAGAAGGAAGAGCACTTAACCTGATATGTGAAAATAAGAAGAAGAAAAAGTAATTTTCAAGAAGAAGAAGGAATGTAGGAAGAAGCAAAATCTATGTAGTATTTTGTTAACCATATAACTTATTGTAATCATTTTTATGTTGGTGTAATAAATGTGTGTTAAACAAAATTTTGTCCGTTATTGAATTAGTATGCTTTAAATAGGCTCTGAAATGGCATAATATAACACATGGATGTTTTTAAACTTGTGATAACCATTAACATTAACAAGCAACTTCATGGTTGATACAATATGATAACCTATAAATGTAAATATTAATCCCAAAAAATTGCCAAATAATATAGTGAACTTGAGTTTGTACAAGTTGATAACCTATAAACTAAATTTAAGTTAAAATGCCAACATATGGTCAATTAATAAATTGTTACCATATAAAATACACTCTGATGTGGGAAAAATAAAGAAGTTAACAAAATATCTACAAACAAGATGTTGATCCATCATAATTTTATTTAGCAAAAAGTGAATTAAGTTTTGATTTATCAATATCCCAAAAAATGTTGGTGCCCAACTTAGTTTCTTGTCATTATGTTTGTTGTAAAGTAATC
The DNA here is from genome assembly GCA_949671775.1 of Mallotus repandus. Taxonomy (NCBI): domain Eukaryota; kingdom Viridiplantae; phylum Streptophyta; class Magnoliopsida; order Malpighiales; family Euphorbiaceae; genus Mallotus; species Mallotus repandus. The sequence goes on from CATIWM010144497.1 coordinate 31,410, forward strand.
CTTCATGCAGATTCTTGGGAGTGTAGAGATGGCTGCGACAATGAAATGACATATAAATTCTCTTAAATTTATCATCATTATTAGTCTCTAATAAAGCTGCATTTTTTGGATTTGATCTCCTTAACTCAAGCACATATTTGTTCAGCATTGCATATTCTTCAGCTGCATTTCCTTTCATCTTCTCAATTACTATGCACTTTGCTCTCTAACATTGCATCAAATTCACTTCTAACTTATATTCTTTCTTTATAAAAAGAATGTAAATCTACAAGTTTGATAGCAAGAATATTGTCAAACTTGTCCATGATCAATTTAACAAACCTCTTGTAAGTCAACTTCCTGGTTTTGTTAATTAAATTGCATTGATGGTCATTAATATAGGCTATTACCTGAAAGACACCATCCTTACCACCTTTTGAGCCTAAAAAAACCAGGGACACTTAGCTTTTTTGCATCTCATCCTAACATACTCTTTAGTATTTTTGGAAAATTGTAGGTCATGCCTTTCCATAATTGCATACCTTACCAAAGCATCTTTGAACTGAGCTGCACTTTCAAAGGTCATACCCATCCAAAATGCAGGTCTCTTTGTCTTAGGATCAAAGGCTGGAAACTTCTTTATTATCCTTCCTCCTGTAATGTTAGCCTCTTCATCTGTGTCAACATAGCAACACTCATCTAACTCTACATAGTCAATCTCATAACCACAGTCATTTGCAAGTTCTCGCTCTTCATTTTCACATGTGTTTTTCTCTTTATCTAAGGCTCCGTTTGTTTGTGGAAAATATTCTTCCGAAAAATATTTTCCCTTATTTTTCAGTGTTTGGATTACCAAAGAAAATAAGTCAAAGAAAAATGAATTGTTAATAAAAGGAAAATAACTTCAAAATAAGGGAAAATAATTTCCCATTTTAAGAATGGGAAAACATTTTTCAATACCTCTTTCAATACATTCTCTCCTCATTTATTATCTTGTCTTTTATTTTTCAATGTCTTCTCTCCTCATTTATTGTCTTCTAGCCAAACATTGGAAAATATTTTCTTGGAAAATAAATTTTCTGGAAAATATTTTCTAGAGAAAATATTTTCCAAAGATAAAATATTTTTTTTGCAAACAAACAAGAAATATTTTCTAGAGAAAATATTTTCCAAAGTAAAATATTTTTTACAAACAAACAGAGCCTAACTCATGCTGCATCTGTTCACCAAATTGTGAACAACCTGGTTTAACATTACTCTTTCCTGCATTAAACTTTTTTAACATATCCCTTGCTGCCTATAACTTTGGATCATCACCGTCGGACAAGTATTCCTCATTTACTTCTTCATTAGCTTCCTCACATTCATTACCTTTGTCAGCTTTGAGAACCACTTCTTCCTCAGCTGTTAATTCATCTTCACCCACCTCACCTAACTCAGTTTCTTCCCCAACATCTTTAGTATCAAATACATGTGCATTTACTTCACTTAGACCTACCATAATGTCATCATAAATTATATTTTTTCCACTAAAACCCTCCCCACTCTCACCAACCTACCCACAGTCATCTATAATCACAAATAAATTAACTTCTTTTTTCTCATTTAGCATAAACAACATATTACATGTACTCTTCCAAGCCTTCATTATCACCCACATTAAAATATAGTTTAAAGTTACCTTCCAACTTGAGTTCATCCCGAGCATGTGCTAGAAGACACCAGTACCCTTACCTATCCGGATCCAACCATTAATCAACTACAAGCCCCCCCTTTGTATGTATTGTTGATAAAATTTCCACTATAATTCCACACCATGTATGCCATTTTTACAATATCTGTGCATAAAATAATGCCCATCAGATTTGCAAGCTTGGTTTAAAAAATGATTAAAAATTCCTAAAAGTTTGTGACATACCTTTCGCCAAGAAGAAAGTGAACAATTCCTAGTATCCACTTTTCCTAACATGCATGACCACTTCTCTTCAATTTCAAAAGAAAAAAACAAAGAAAAGTACAGAAGGAAGAAAACGATTGCAGCTGCTTAAAGAAGATGCGATTCTCTTATTCCAAAATTCAAGAACCCTAATTTTTTAAGTTCTCAACCTTAGTGGAAATCTAACATGGCAACATAACTTATGTGGATTTTTTGTTGGCTCAAACAAGCTAACATGTGTAATAGATTCAAAATGACGTCATTTTGTCCAGCTCAGCGAATTTCATCTAACATAATAGACTAGGACCAACAGGAATAATTTTAAAATTTTACAGGACCCGCCTGTGAAGGAATTTTCCTTTTCGACTAATTTGTTAAAACTACTATACTTTTAGGACTAAAATAACAAAATAATGTGATGAGGGAAATTATGAGAAGCTAAGTGAAGCTTTAACAAAGATCAGATCTCATGGAAATGGAGATCCAGAAGCTCATAGAAGCAATACAAAAGAAATATCTCAACATAAAAGAAAAAAATCAGTACCAATTGAGAACTTGCAGAGCAACTGGCAAAAGAAATAAAAGAAGAAGAAGAAGAAGAATAAGAAACGCAAGCAAGTCGACTGGTGATGGTGATGACACAGGTGGTAAGAAGGTTGGTGATGGGCAAGAGGGAGGTGATGGGCAAGAGGGAGGTGATGGGCGAGAGTGAGGTGACAGGGCGACCGACTGTGGAGGAATAAAATGAATATTACAAGTTGATGTTTAAGTTAGGTTTTAGGTTTTAGGTTAGATCAAAACTATGTAGTTTTGATATAAAACTATGTAGTTTTGGAGTTTTGCAATAAAGTAGTATAATTAATTTATAATTTATAATTTATAATTTAATATATATTCAAATTATTTTTATTTACAAAATATTTAATTAATATTGTATAGTATATATTTATTAATTAAAATTATACTTACTATTAAAATATATAAAAAATTTTATAATTTTATCATGAATAAAAAGGTGAAATTAAATAATTTTCAATATACACGTGAATTAAAATATAAAGTTCTATTACATATATATTTTTAATTCAATTTATCAAATTAGTTTTATAATTTATTCAATATAAATTGTAAAATTAATTCTTTCAAAATTATTAAGGATCTATTATAAAAAAAATTTATTATCTCTAACTAAAAAAACTAATTAATTGAAGTTTGGAGTAAGGTTAATTTTATTTTGGGGATATTACATAAAAAACCCCAACCTTTGGGGTACTTTCAAATAAAACCCTATCCATTTTTTTCTTTCAAATAAAACCACAATCTTTAAAATGTTACAAAAAAAAAAATCCTCCTTGGATAAGAAACTGATTAGGGCGAGGAGTGGAGGAAAAAAGACCCATTAAAAAATAATAAATAATTAAGAATAGGTTTTTTAAATATATTTAATAGAACAATATTCTGAATTTTTAGAAATCAACACATAAATGTTTAAAGGTGAATGCTCAATTATGAGAAGGAACACGTATCAAAATTTATATTTAATGGCTTTAGAGCTCAGTATTTAATATATTTTTAGAATTTGAGTAGTATTGAGATGTGTATAATACTAGTATTTTAGTTGAAATTGTAGTGCATTTAATGACTTTAGAGCTCAGATTCTTGTAGTGCCTTCATTCAAAATTTTCATCAAAATTGTAATTAATTCAAATGAAATTGTCAAAATAATTTTTGAAGTAAATACTATTATCCCTCTCTATTTGAATATATTATACTATTTGGCTACAAATATTTAGAAAAATATATTTTTTTATTATTAAACTACATTTTTTACGAAAGTTTCATTAAAAATATCATTAATTAACTATAAAATGATAATTATATTTTCTTATAAAAATATTAAACACATAATATTAACATTAATACAATCAAAATTTTAATTAAATAATACTTAATTACTCTTAATTTTAAAATATTTCTACTTAACTACTAACTTAAAATATATATATATGTTGTGTAAAAAATTTAATCAAATATATTCTGTTTAACTTTATTTTTAAAAACAAAACTGTTTGTTTAGATTATTGGGTGTATAAATTATATTTATGAAAAAAAAAACATAATTGTTTTTGGCAATTTAAATTATATACCTAACAATTCAAATAGAACTGCTTTAACATTTAATGCTTCATGATAAGATCACTATCATTCACTACTTGAAAAGCAAATTTGCAATTTCAATTAAAGTTTTACAATTGAGGTTTTGCAGTGTTCTGATTTGCATTAAATACTGATTTTATCGTTATTATAAACAACGAACATATAGTGTACTTTAAATATAGGTTTTCACTTAATCATTACTAATTGATTCTTCAATTATTATATACTTTTGGTTTGATTGATAAGTTCTATTTTGTAGTGTTTGGTGTTATTATTAATAAATTCTATGATTATGGATGCAAAGTCAGGGTTTTAGAGTTTATTTAGATTAAGGTTAGGCTGGATTATTTGATAAATTGAGCTGTGTCATTAATTTAGATTTTTGCATGTAACAGTTCTAGGAATTAATCAATTAGAACTTGAGTTGCTACTATTCATTGAAAGCTTTTGTTGCGACTATTTTGTTTGATAAATTGAGGTGTGTCATTAATTTAGATTTTTGCATGTAACAGTTCTAGGAATGAATCAATTAGAACTTAAGTTGCTACTGTTCATTGAAAGCTTTTGTTGCCACTATTTTTGTTTTCATTTTTGGTGATTGAGATTCCTATTGTTGTTGTTATTGCTTCTCTTGTGTTGTCCTTTGATATTGTTGTTGTTATTGCTTTTCTTGTGTTGTCCTTTGATGGAAAAAGTGATTAAGATGGCGTAATGCTACTGGTAGTCTCATTGTTAATGGTTATGGTGACCAGCAGTGGTTGTAGATATGATGTATAAACATGAGAGTGTGTTGTTTTTTCCGAAGTTGCTAAATGTTTATCTAGTACCCTAATGCATGTTTCAAGAGTTGAATACATCAGTTACATAGTAGTGGCCTGATCTGAACTGAAGTTTGTTCATAGAGAGCCAGTGCTTTTGCTATTCCATTTGTTCTTATTTGAAGAGCTTTTGTTTGTCTATTGTTTTATTTTGGAATCTCTCAATTGATTGTGTATTTTTTTTCTTTGAAGTTGCTAAATGTTTATATAATATCCTAATGCATGTTTCAGGAGTTGAATACATCAGTTTTGCAGTAATGGGCTGATCTGAATTGAAGTTTGTTGGTAAAGAGCCAATGTTTTTGCTATCCCATTCATCCCTATTCAAAGAGCTTTTTCCTTTGTGAATTAAAATGGTAAATGAGTTATTGTTTTCAAATGAAATGTTGGTAAACATGGAATGAGTAGAAAATTTCAGCTAAAATTTGTTGTCTTCTATTTTGATGTAGCTTGAAGATTTTAGATGATGACTCATATTTGGTAAGACAATACAAAAGAAGTTACTTGCTATTTTAGGTGTATGCGCAATAGGCAAGTGCAAGCATATAAAATTATTATATTGGAATTTCTTTCCTTTCTTTCTTTCTTACCTTTTATTTGTTTGCATTAATTTATTTCTCTATGCATCATTGGAATTCAATCTTATATCTTACATCTTCTCCTCTACATTCTTCCAATAAAATTTGTAAACTTTTCATTTGTAATTTAGTCTTCTTAGCTAATGTTTATGTATTGTGTTGATGCTAGATAGGTTGGTATCACACTTGGGCATGTGTAGCTATTTCACTACTTAAATGTTCTTTATTTTTTTCCAAATAGCATTGAATTTTGGCTTTTTTTTCTGAAAAAAGCTCTTACTCTTTGAGTTTTTTTTTCTTCATCTCAACCAGTTAATCTGCAACCATAGCTTTAGCATTACTTTGTCTCAATCTCAGTATGCATCTCTGTTATTTCTGTCTTTATCACCTTATCTCCTCTGCATCCTTCCCATAAATGTACCAACTTCACTTTCTTTTCTGATTTAAATAATAATAATAACTACTATTAATAAACTATGTCTAATTTTTGCCTTGGTTTACATCTTAATCACAACTGAATTAACAAAATAAAATGTCAATCTTCTTTTGTGTATACATAAACCTTTCATTTTATTTTAGTTTTCTTGGCCCGCTTTCATGTATTGAGTTTTTTGTTTTCCATTTTATTATTATATATTATTGGGTTCTCCAATTGATAATGGGTTTGCAATATTTTTTTTTCCAGGCAGATGTCAGGCTCCTCTTGTTCTTGCCTTTGCTACTAATCATTGCTGCTACCTTCCTTGTGTCTAGCTCCAAGGACAACGGTTCTAGGTGGCTTTTTGGTATTCGCACCATTACTTATTGGAATAGTTAGAAATTAAAAGAGGAAGAGACATGCATAATCCCACATTACTTATGTGAGAAACTTTTGACGTGCTTATAAGTCCATTTCTATTAGACCATAACAAGAATATTAAGCTCCATGGGCCTGTAATAGGCTCACATTATATATAAATATATTATATTAAATCAAAGATTGGACTTGGACTATTTGTTAAGTCCAAAATATTTTTTTAAGTTTCTCTGCATAATAATAATAATTATTATTTTTTTATTTGATTATTTTTGGCAATTTCCTTCTAAAATTAAAACTGCAAAATTTAACGTTCTTTTCAGAATGAACGCTCATGTCTCTTCATTGGAAGGTCTACAAAGATTTTTGTATATATTGTGGGGAAAGATATTAATTTTTAATTAATCTTATCTTTCATTTGGTTTTGTGAATCCTGAAAGGAATTGCCAAATAATGGGGGAAAAATTCTGAAAGGATAGTTATTTCTTCATGCACAAAACATACAAATATACACAGTTCATTCTTAGTTTTTCTAAAAATCTTTAGGATTATTAATTTTACACATACACAGCGGAAACTGTTACTGATTCTGTTGTTAACAAGATGTTCAATCTTGATGTATTCAAACTGGATCGTTTTGATGGAACAAACTTCACGCGTTGGAAGGACAAGTTATTCTTTCTACTTACAGAATTGTGGGTTGCTTATTTGCTGAGTTCAATTATGCCTGCTATTCTAGAACAGTGTGAGGGAGAAAGTGAAAACATCAAAGTATCTCGCAAGAAACGCACATAAGATGAAATACGTTGTAGGTGATACATTCTGAATTCATTGTCTGATAGACTTTATGACTTGTTTCGTTCAATTTAGTCACCACAGGAAATCTGGACTGCATTGGAGAACAAATACACATTTGAAAAACAAGGTACAAATAGATTCTTAAGTATGAAATTTTTTAAGTTTCAAATGTTGGATGATAAATATGTCATCGATCAAGTAGATGGATTGCTTGTGTTGGTGTCTAGACTTAAAGATTTGAAAATTGAAGTGTCTGAACCATTACAAGTGGCTGCTATGATTGCAAAATTGCTAACCACTTGGAATGATTATAGAAAAAAGCTTTTACACACTTCTGAAGATTTCACTATAGATCAACTTGTAAAGCACATTAAGATTGAAGAAGGAACACGTTTTCGTGATAATAAGTTTGCTTTACAATATGGTTCTAAAGTGAATAATATTGAGTCTCGCACTAAGAAAACTAGAAAATCAGGAATTAAGTCTGGTTTTAAGAGGAAGCATGTTGAATTGTCAAATGAGAATTCTGCCAACAATAAAAAAACAAGTTATGTTTTTTCTGTGGTAAAAAGGGCCATTTTAAGAAAAAGTGCAGGTTTTATAAGAAATTGAAGATGGAAGAGAATGTTGGTAACAGAAAGGCTAATGTTGTTGAAAAACCGCCAAGTCCTGCAAAAATCATTGCCATGGTTACTAGTTTAAATATCAGTATAATAACATAATGCAATATGACAATGATGAACAAAACAACAGATTGGTTGTATGATTTTGGTGCTACAGTGCACATTTGCAATGACAAAAATTTATTTAAGAGTTATGAAGTTGTTTCAAATGATGAAAAGGTCTTGATGGGCAACAATGACACAACAAAAGTGCATGGCAAAGGGACTGTTGAACTCCAATTTACTTCTAATAGAAAATTGGTGTTAATGAATGTATTCCATGTTCCTGATGTTAGGAAGAATTTGTTTTCTGCAAGTTTATTGCTTTAGAAAGGATTAAAGGCTATTTTAGAAGCAGAAAAATTATTCTTTCTAAAAATGGTGTCTTTGTTGGACAAGGATATTCTTGTGATGGCATGTTTAAACTAAGTATTAATACAGTTGTTATTTCTATTTATATGCTTGAGTCTTCTTTAAATTTATGGCATGCTCGTTTATCATATGTTAATTATAGATCAATTAATTTTATGTCTAAGCATAAATTAATAACATGTGAAAATAATAAACTAGAAAAATGTGAAATCTGTATACAAGCAAAAATGGTTAAGAAACTTTTTCCAAAGAATGAGAGGAATACAGAATTACTTGAAATTGCTCATTTTGACATATGTGAATTAAATGGTCATTTAACAAGAGGAGGCAACATATATTTTATTACTTTTATAGATGATCATTCAAGATTTACATATGTATATTTAATGAAAACAACAGATCAAGCTTTTGAAATGTTCAAGTGTTATAAAATATTAGTTGAAAATCAGTTGGGAAAGAAAATTAAAATCCTACGAAGTGACCGAGGTGGGGAATATTTTCCATACGAATTTTCCAATTTTTGTGAGGAAAATGGATTAATTCATCAAACTAGTGCTCCATACACCCCACAAAAAAATGGTTTGGCTGAATGTAAAAATAGAACCTTGATTGATATGATTAATGCCATGCTTTTACATTCTAAGTTACCTACGAATTTGTGGGTAGAAGCTTTATTAGCGGCATGTCATGTACATAACCGGATTTTGTCAAAGAACACAATGATTTCTCCCTATGAAGTATGGAAAGGAAGATAGCCAAATTTAAATTATTTAAGAGTATAAGGCTGTATAGCTTATTATAAAGTTCCAAACCCCAAAAGAACTAAATTAGGTCTAAGAGCTCTTAAGAGTGTTTTTGTAGGATATGCTGAAAATTCAAAAGCTTATAGACTTTTGGATTTGGTTCTAAAGTGATTGTGGAATCTAGAGATGTAGAATTCATGGAAATAAAATTTCTTGGAGATTCATATATTAATTTTAAAATGGATGAACCTGTGGCACCTCTAATAATACTTGATAATTCCATGAATTTAAATCAGCCACCAACTGATAAACGAACCGAAAATTTATCTCCTAAACCTAGGAGAAGTAAAAGGATGAGAAAAAAAAATTTCGGTTAAGATTTTATATACTCTCAAGCAATAGTGTTTTTAGTTGAAGGAAGTGCAGATGAAGTATTAAACAAGATACCTATGATTTTACATTTGGAAGAAGATCTATAAACATACACTGAAGCTATAACTTCAAGAGATTCTGCTTTTTGGAAAGAAGCCGTAAATGATGAAATGGATTCTCTTCTTTCAAATGGAACTTGGGTGTTAGTTGATTTACCCTCTGGTTCTAAACCAATTGATTGTAAATGGGTATTTTGTAGGAAATAAAATATGGATGGTTCAATACAAACTTTTAAAGCAAGACTAGTAGCTAAAAGATTTAAACGAAAAGAAGGTAATGATTATTTTGATACCTATGCTCCAGTGGCAAGAATTACATCCATAAGAGTCTTGTTTGCATTAGCTTCAATATATAAGCTTTATATTCATCAAATGGACGTTAAAATAGCATTTTTAAATGGTGAACTTGATGAAGAAATTTATATGGACCAACCTAAAGGGTTTATACTTCTTGGAAATTAAAGGAAAGTTTGTAAATTAATTAAGTCTTTATATGGACTTAAGCAAGCTCCTAAACAATGGCATGAAAAATTTGATACTGTTATTTTGTCTCATGGTTTTTGTCATAATGGAGCAGATAGGTGTAGTTATTCTAAGTTCATAAATAATTATGGAGTAATATTATGTCTTTATGTATATGACATGCTAATTATAGGAACTAATATACAAGGAATAAATGACACCAAGAAATATTTGACATCATAGTTTAAAATGAAAGATTTTGGAGAGGTTGATACAATTTTAGACATCAAAGTTAAAAAAAAATTATAGAAATTTTGTTTTGAGCCAAGAGCATTATATTGATAAAATTCTCTCCAAATTTAATCATTTGGGAATTAAGGAATTTAATACCCCATATGATGTTTCAAATAAGGTGATAGAAAATGAAGACATGTCTATTAGTCAATTATTGTATGCTAGTGCTATTGGTAATTTAATATATGTCATGCATTACACTCGACCTGATATTGCTGTTGTTGTTTGTAAACTTTCAAGATATACTCATAATCCTAGTACTTAACATTGGAAAGCTATTACAAGAATTTTTGGTTATCTTAAAAGGACTAAAGCTTTAGCTTTAACATATAATGGCTTTCCATTTGTATTAAAAGGTTATACAAATGCTAGTTGGATAACTAGTATAAATGATAATAAATCCACATCTAGTTGGATTTTTACATTGGGTGGAGGAGCTATATCTTAGGCATCTAAGAAACAAACTTGTATAACTCATTCCACAATGGAATATGAGTTCATAGCTTTAGCTGCGGCATGTAAAGAGGCGGAATGACTAAGGAATATGTTGTTAGATATTAAATTGTGGCCCCAACCTATGCCATTGTATATATTAGAAATTATGGTTTAATCGTTTATAACTATCAATTTCATCAAGATTTTAAAATGTTTGTACTAACCGTGGTTTTAAATGAAAAGATACATGCTCTATGTAAAATAATAATTATTAGTAGACTGATTGTTTATTCTCATTTCTAACAAAGTGGGGGATTATTGGAATAGTTAGAAATAAAAAGAAAAAAAGACATGCATAATCCCACATTGTTTAAGTGAGAAACTTTTGATGCATTTATAAGTTCATTTCTTATAAATTATAACAAGAGCATTAAGTTCCATAAGCCTGTAATAGACTCGCATTATATAAATATATTATATTAGATTAAATGAATTGCCAAATAGCTGGGCAAAATTAGTAAAGGATTGTGATTTATTCACACAAATACCCGCTTCCAATAAATTTGATTTCAGTGAAAGAGCCCCGGGCAAGCCTGACTCCTCTCATGCATCAAAAACTGACTCTCCATAGCCATCGCTGCCGCCACCACCACCATCACATAATGGAATTGGTCATGGCCGTGGTAATGCAATTCTCCCTGCATTTTCTTCTTTCATGTCATCCTTGAATCCATCCCAATCCCCCATAGGAAGTGGCCGAGGCACTACCGAACAGGGACCCAGTCCACCCGCTGAGTCGGTTCCTCACAAGATACACTTCACCCAGTCAGACGATCCAAATCCTTCCTCCAGCCGATCCCCTATAGGCAGTGGCCATGGCACTACCGAACCCCGACCTTTTCGACCTACCGAGTCAGTTCCTACCAATATACATTTCACTCAGTCAGGCGACCCAAATCTTCCTTCCAGCATACAGTCTGCACTATCCGGGACTGGTCGTGGAAAATCCAAATTCGATAAGTTGTCTGCTTCTACTTCACAAGTAAAGGAAGAAAATCGGCATGTCCGAGTCCATGCCAAGCCCAAGCCTTTGATAGAAGGATCTGAGGCACATGTCCGGTCTAAAATTAGCCGTGAGGAGGCGGTTAAGAGGGCAGTCTCTATATTATCGCGGGGAGATAGTGGTGGAAGGAGAGATGGGATGGCCGTGGGAGAGGGAGGGATAGAAGTGGAGGGGGAGGCAGAGGGATGTGGGAGCGAAGAGGAAAGATAGAGGATTCAGATGAAGGATTGGGAAGTGGGCTCTTTTTGGGGGATGATGCTGATGGGGAGAAGCTGGCTGAAAAGATTGGTACGGAGAACATGAATAAATTGATTCAAGGTTTTGAAAAGATGAGTGGGAAGATATTGCCTTCTCCTATGGAGGATGCTTATTTGGATGCTTTGCACACCAATTATATGGTGCGACACTTATTTTCTTTCTTTTCATCTTCTCTATTGTTCATATGGTTAATATTTTCAACTTCTTTGTTTTGTTGTTTCTGATGATATATTGTTTGGATAATTTATCCTGGAAGTGTTCATAACTTAATTCGGTCTTTTGCTCAATATTTGGTGAGTTCCTTGGGACATGAAATGTTTCTGTTATACTTTCATTTGTGGGACTTTTTTTTTTTGAAAATGGCAATAGATGGAATTTTAGGGACAAAAAGAAGTGCACAAAACAAAGAACTTTGTAGGTGTACAGTGGCTTGTTGATTTGCATCATTTGTGGCTTTAGAGGTGTTAGAAGCACAAGCTAATACAATATTGAGGTAAAAGATTTATAAGAATGAATATTAAGACAAGCTGCTCTATTATTTGATAATCTGGCTAGATATTCCATGTGCTAATGATGGTCTATGAATTGAAATTATTTGATGTTTCCTCATCATTGGTTTGCAGATTGAGTTTGAGCCTGAATACTTAATGGGAGAGTTTGATCAAAATCCAGATGTCGATGAAAAGCCTCCTATGCCTCTCAGGGATGTGCTGGAGAAGGTGAAGCCATTCATAATGGCATATGATGGTATCCAAAGTAAAGAAGAGTGGGAGGTATGTGCAGCATCCGCATTTTTTTTTTTTTTGGAACTGTTCAGTAACTCTTCATTTATGAGATGATTGACGTTACTTTTCCAAAACTAAAAGATTTTCAAACATATGCTATTTGTTTTGATTATTAAGTTATTTGTACTTGAAATAGTCATTTCTGATGTTGTAAACTATAATCTTGACTTATTCATTCTGAACGTTTCTCTAAACATTGAGCTCTGCTTTTGAGCATTGTCATTAGTGTATACTTACCCAATCCTGATATTCTGTTTGTTTGAGCTCAAAAAGCACCAAATTACTTGCATCATAACAATTCACATCTTTCTTTATGTTGTTTGCTTCTGTGTATGCAAATATCATTTGGTTGAGTTTAGCAAAAATTGAAGGACTTTGTTGATGATCTTCTTGTATATTTTGATAAGAAAGTAATTTGTAGTAATTATTTTAGTTCAATCATTGCTTTGTTTTGGCTTCCCTGGGTTCATGTTGTCACCTCTCTCTTTGGGAACCTAATCGGAGAGAGTAATGATGCATGTTAATTAAATTTGGGGAAATAAATCTCAGGAAAAATTAGAAATGAACCCTAGAAAAAAAAAAGTTAAATCTCACTGCTGCCAACAATTGACTCACACCACACATTCAGGAAAAATTGTCTATATTTAAGAATTTTCTAGTCAAGGATCTCTGTTATCGTAACTGACACTAAAGAAAGGATCTGGTGCTTTTAATGGCCATCTGATTCGCAAGTAAGAAACTATCATTGATCAATCCTTTGAGGAAAGCAATCAAGAACATGAGGTATTGAACAAAACCTGTACAAACTCGATGGCACTCACCTGATCATAATAAAAGAAGTCAAAAAACAATAAGCCAAAATTGCAAATCTAGACAAAAGAATTAAAATATTGGGTTAAATTTGCTTGCACTGACAGCAACAACACTGAAAGTGCAATAATGATTAGCAGTGGCAGTTGAAATGGGAATAAATGGCTATAGCTTTGCTGTAATTTTCTTGCTTCCGAAGTCAGCACCATATATCTATAGAATTTCACCTAACCTGATTGAAATTTAACCGCCCAAAAGGCCATTGCCACCATCCATAGGACAACTACCGCCAACAACACCATCGCCACCTCCACAACCAATCTTTGTTTATTTTTCCAATTCACAATCTCTATTATTTACCCTGTTTTCAAACTCTTAAATAGAACATTCAAACTGAATAGATCTATCAACACAATAAATCATGAAGAGAAAAAAAGTGAAATCAAACGGAAAAGAAAGAAAAAGAATATAAAAAATCAATATATCAAAAGAGAATGAAAAACTAATGGAAAAGAAAGAAAAGAATATAAAAAATCAATATATCAAAAGAGAAAGAAAAACTAAGGAACATGGAAATAGAGTATGATAATGGTGGGTGGGTGGTTATGGGAGAGTCTGACAGTGTTACTAGTGGGTGATGGATTAAACTGGTTGAGTTTTTATTGGCAGGACCATGGTCCGCTGGTCCTCATGTAAGTGAAACCTACATGTTGGTTCTACATTTTGGGCATGCCATGCATGTCTCTTGTGGTCTATTGAACCATGGTCAGCTAAGTTTTTTCTTTGGCTAGTTAGAAATGAAGGGGGGAAAATATAAAAAACGATAAATATTCAAGGGTTTTAAAATATTTTACGTCATTTAATTAAATTGATTAGTTAATAAGTAATAAATATTTTAGAACTGAGGGTAATACTGATATCTTTTAAGTAATTATTTAGTAAATGACTGACAATTTTTCCTTTGACTAAAAACAAATTAATGTAAAAAACCACTACTAGAAAGAGTCTTTTTAACAAAGGATAAAGTCATTGCTAAAAGTTAAAAATTGGTCACTAAAATTTTCTAACGACCATTTTTTTATGGTCGTCTGTTGTTGCAACAGGCTTTGCCACTAAAAGGTTTTTGCAAACAAAAAACATTAGTGGTGGGAAATAACTTTTGCGAAAATATATATTGTGATTGCTAAAAATGTTTGAATAGCGAACACATTTCATTGCAATAACAACCATATCTTCATCGCAATTGGTTTATGTAACAACTACTATACAACTAATTGTGACCTAAGCTTTTGGTTGCATTTCTCGTTTGCAATTAAAGTTGAATATAAACAAAATATAAGAGAACATGTGTTTGTTTCAAAACTCCAGTGCATTTGTAAGTAAATCTGGGTATTTGTGCATAGTACCTGCAAATTGTATCATTACTTGTGTGTGTGTGTGTGTTTGTATCTACATATTTGATCTACTTACATTACCAGGAGGTTATTGAAGAAACAATGAAGAATGTCCCTTTATTGAAAGAAATTGTTGATCACTACAGTGGACCTGATAGGATTACTGCAAAGAAACAACAAGACGAACTAGAAAGAGTTGCAAAAACTATTCCTCCAAGTGCACCTGTTTCTGTAAAGCGGTTTGCTGATCGTGCAGTTCTTTCTCTCCAGGTGAGCTCTTCAATTTTAGTTTTTCCTCTTATTGTTATGATTTGTGCTGAGCTCACAATGAACATTGCTTGAGCATTTTCTGCTAAGCCTTTAACAAATGCTTAAGGCATGGTTTCTTGGGCTTTGTAGTTATCAAACATTACATGCTTGCTGGTATTGCAAGTCCTACTTTGAGGTAGCACATTTTGTGTTTTGGAATTTTAACTCTGTAATTCACTATACTACAGCACTTTGGGGCTTTGGGGCGAGAATGATGTTGTTATGACCTGTTCAGATTAGTTGTTCCAGAAATTAATTCAAATGAATAATTTAACAAGTTTGGGGCTAATTTTATTTGTGATTCTTTTTTGAAATGAAGGATATCACGTTTCTTTAGAATGTATAGTTGCTTAGATCATACCTAGGTAGTCCTTGGTATACCTTCAAGTCATTAAAAATTTTAAAATGATTAGGCATGAAATTGAATGTCCAACATATCATTATCACTAGATATTGATGTATTATCATTTATACAACATGAATAATTAAAATAAAGGATGATAATAAATTTTTAATCTATGTTCTTCACATTTGCATTTGTTGATGAAATGATATCACCAATTTTTTTTAGGAAAAGAAATAAAACAGAAGTTCCAGAGCTGGGTAGCAACTTTTTTTTTTTCGGAAGACAAGTGTGAGGAATCTGAGTAGAACTCTCAATTAGTTTTAATCATGTCTTGGCAGTTAAAACATTTTTGAAATCAGGGGAATTGACATTAGTCACCTTATATCCACTGTAATAGCTACTAATTTTAACAGGCATTACTTGAGTAATAATCTAATTACGTTCAGTAGCATATTTAAATGGCAACCAGACAATATAATGTTATGGTATCTCTGTTACACCATAGCCTTTCTTTATCCTGAAGTGAACCAATATAAGACATGGGTAAGCTTAACGAGTCATTGTTATTGCTCAGACCTCAGAGATACTATAAGTTTTGTAACCTCAAATATCAGAGATCATTGTAGCGACATTTTGCGAGCCTCTGTTATTATGTGTGGTCTGTTGTATGATGTGACCTGTATGAATGTGTACATCATTTTCTAGCATGTTGTGCCAGAGGACCATAGTCAGTGATTCCTAGTGACCCTGGTATGATGTTGGGTGATTTCTTTGCTTGTTTATTTTTATGCTTTCTACTTTTTGCTATTATGTGTAGGTACTCCCTTTGGACTCCTACAATTAGAACTCCCATTTATAATTAAAAGGAAAGTGTGTATTGATAAATGTATCAATAAATAAAAGTACAAGGGTGCAATATGCCAAAATATATGTACGAGAATTCAATA
This sequence comes from Mallotus repandus, assembly GCA_949671775.1. Classification (NCBI taxonomy): domain Eukaryota; kingdom Viridiplantae; phylum Streptophyta; class Magnoliopsida; order Malpighiales; family Euphorbiaceae; genus Mallotus; species Mallotus repandus. Next base: position 47,783 of record CATIWM010144497.1, read on the forward strand.
TCAAAAAAAAAAAAAAGGTTAAAAAGTATCAGGCCTAAAGATGCTTTTTTTTTTTTCCTTTGAAAAAATTTCATCTCACCCCATATACTGTGTTTGTATGGTTTGTTAGGGTGGATATGTATGTTATTTGGTTTGGACGAAATCTGACATATTTCAAAATGGTTGAGTGTTTCTCTGAGGCTTTAATGCTGATATATGCATTGTGTGATTATGGTAGTCTGCAAGGAAAATTTATCTCTTTGTGAAATTTCACTGCAGAGCAACCCTGGCTGGGGATTTGACAAGAAATGCCAATTTATGGATAAGCTTGTGAGGGAGGTTAATCAATGCTACAATTGAAGGCTCATATTTTGCTCCAATGATTGTTCTTTTCAGCATTTTTTGTCAGTGAGGTCAAGGATTAGAATTGAACGCCAATCAATCTTATAGCCTTTTCTTAGACAATTGGTGAATTTGTTTTCATATTAATTTGGTTGTTGAATTTGGTGCTTTTGTTGGCCTATGTAATAATCAAGCAAAATTTTACTCATAAAGTTGTGCTAGATAAGGGATAAATGCATAAATGATGTCTGAACTTTTTCACTTTTGTTATTTTGGTGTTCAAAGGTGTGTTTTTTTTTTCTTTTTTTCACAATTAGGTGTATGAACCTGCAAAAGTTTTCTAAAATGTTGTCTTTAGTAGGTTTTACAGGTGAAAGAGTTTATGTATCTAATTTTAAGCAGTAAATTAACTTAAATGTCTTATATATATATATGACAATTAACATATGGTTTTGAAAATTTGTGTAGTTAACTTCTGATAGTTGTTATTTTTTTGGTTTTGTTTTTCAGTTTTTCCTCATTTGGTTAATTTATTGAAGCTAAGCTTGTATTGGTGTAGCAAAAGTTTATCAGATTCTTTGCTTCAAAATGGAGAGATTTTGGCTCTATTTTATTAAGATATTACTTGAGATGCTCCCTTAATTAAAATTGATGGAGCACCCTTTAGCTAATCTAGTTGTGTTCTTATTGAGGCTGAGAACAGCACCTTTTTTTTTTTTTGACATTTTATAGTTTTATCTTATATTTCACAGTAAAGAGTTGTTAATTTTTGTGCATTGCCCCTGAATATGCACAAAATATGAAAGATTCTGACTGTAGTTCTTCTTTAATGTACTAAACTTAAACCAAGTTTGCCACCTAGTATATGCCGTTACTATTTTTACTATAATGACATTTTGTGTGTGTATATGTGTATATATATGCTTAATGAGATATTATGACTTCTAACAGTAGTGTGACTTTGAATTCATGGTAGTTTTTATTTTGAATGTGCAAATATAATTATTTTCTGCTCATAATGAATTAAAGACACTTCGTAATGACTTCGTAGACTACGGCAGATCATGGAGGGGACAAAATTAATTGCAATTTGCCAGTTGGGTGGTGAGTTTGAGACTAATAAGGATGGCTCATTGTCCTATAGAGGTGGTGATGCTCATGCTATAGACATTGATGACCAAATGAAGTTTAATGACTTCAAGAGAGAAGTGGCTGAAATGTTTAAATGGTTTGGTGTATCTTCGACAATTCTTTCTTTGTAGATCAAGCAGAAAAACCGTGTCAGAAACAATGCCTCCTGTTGATGCGTCTTCGGCTGTTGTGAATGATACCATGCAATCTGCTATCCGACATGCTGGACCTCTTGATGTTGTGGTTGACACTAATCATGTTTGTGACAATCTTCACGAGCTACAGATTGACCAGCTACTTGACCTCTTGATGTTGTGGTTGACACTAATCATGTTTGTGACAATTTTGACGAGGTACAGATTGACCAGCTACTTGATAGTTCACTAATTTTTATATTTCAATTCTAACTTTTTCTTAAATCTCTTTTACTAAGATAGGAATGAAGCAACAATCATCCTTGTGTTTGTTTATGTGATTTATCCATATTGTAATATTTGTCTATAAATTTGTTGAATGAATTATTTTTGGTATGTGCACGAATTTTGTTATTAAATTATTCATATTAACCTTTTTGGGAAGGGATTTTAATTGTTCTACTATGTGTCTGATTCTTTTTAATGATTCATATTAAATAATTATTTTCCAACAAATAAACAAACAAATAAATATGAACAACTTGCGCAAAACAAGAGTATAAAACTAGTTTATTATAATTTTGTGGCACGAGAAGTGGGAAATATTAATGCCCAACCAAAAATATATTAGCCATGTACTTTGCTTAAAGGAAATTTCACATAAATTATATTATTGAAACAAATTAAAACAAACTAATCAACGGTAAACTCACAATTTTATGAGAACTTCCATCACAAAGTGAACTCTTCCAACTGCTATTGTTTAGTGACAATTGTGTTCTGTCTGTTAGACACCAGTGTCCTTGCAAGATCGTCTAATGCTTTAACAGAAGATCCATCTTCTTTCGCTGATTCCTTTATCAACTTCCCAATTTCCATAGCCTTTTTCCTCATACCATCTCCTTTACCTTTCAAGTCCATCACCAACTCTATCACTTGCTTCACCTCTTCCCATTGAATACTACTCTGCAGCCCTCTTGTCAATTCCACACTGACACCCATTTCCTCCACCAGCATTTTAGAATTGTAAGCTTGTTCAGCTGCTAAAGGCCAACCTATAATCGGCACACCTTGACTTAAGCTTTCCATCACTGAATTCCAACCACAATGACTCATAAATGCTCCAGTTGATTTGTGCGACAAAATCTCCAACTGGGGTGCCCAATTTCTCACCAGAAGTCCCTGTTTACTATTGGTAATTCGCTCTTCAAACCCGTCCGGTAACCATTCTGCTCTAAACTCACCTTTTCTGTCAAAACCAACTGGTGGCCTTATTACCCAAATGAATGGCTTTGCGCTTTCTTCCAACCCAATAGCCAATTCCATCAAGTGGGTTGGAGTGATAGTGTTTTGTGATCCAAATGAAATATAGAGTACGGAACATGGCTTATGTAAATTAAGAAATTGGAAACATTTCTCTGTTGAAATACCATATTGCTTACCTGCACGTCGGTAGCTAATGACACCTGAACTTGAAGAAGATGAACCATTCAGCACATCACGTGGAAGAAGGGGACCAGTAGTCCAAACAGGAAGCTTTGTGTATTTTCTAAGTAACTCCAATCCTAAAGGCTCAATTTCCTCAACTGTACTGCATAGCATACCAAAAGACTGCAAGCTAAGTGAAATCTGCGTCTGCATAACCTTGGACCATAAATCAGTACCATCAGCATCTCGAATAAATTTATGCAACTGAGATATATGAAAACGGTAACTATCAGGAAAACCAGGGACATGAAACTCATCGGAATCGGCGTGCCTATGAGGAAGATTCAACCATAAAGAAATGTAAGCCAAGGTACCATATGCACCGCCAGTAGCGAAAGCAACATTAACAGTGCCAACACTCTTGGCAACATCATTAGCCCATCCCAAGAACACATCTGATATTACGCAAAGTGGAGGCTGGCCTTCTTTAGCTACAATATCAGATAGGAGGGTGTGAACTGGATTCTTGAGACTTGTTGAAGCGGTAAAAAGTCTTCCGATTAGGTCTAAAGGTAAATTTTCAGAGTTTTCAGTGTTGGGTGGTAAGCCGTAGTCTGCAGCTGCGGAGAACGGAAGCTCAACAAGATGAATGTTGCTTGGCTCAGCGGAGTTGATAGTTGAACGGATGTATTGGATGTTTAAAGGGGTGTTAGCAATGGTGATTGTGAAGCCAGTTCTTTGGTGGATTTGTCTTGCTAATGCAATAAAAGGTATAAGATGGCCATGAGCCATGAATGGTAACATCACTATGTGTTGCTCTGATTTAGAACTCATTTTTTAATCGAATATTAAAGATTTGGTTTGATCGATCAATAGTTATGCAAGTAAGAGATGTTTGTGTTTCTATTCCTAGCCTAATATGGAAAGGCAAGGCAGCTAAATTTTCATGCTTCCTTTGCTCTTCCAACAAGTGGCTATAGTCATTTCTCAGTTCTCAACCACTGATTAGGCACTAGCCCATTGTGACAGTACTGAGCCACAAACCGAGAAGTCAAATACTAAAAAGAGTTCCAATTTCATAAAATATAGTGTTGGAATTTCATTACCCTTAATTTAAAAGTAGAAAACTTCCACTTATTATTCAATAAATTAATATTTAAATTATATAATCTCTTAGTATTTTATCTAAATTTTCCTTACGAATAATTCAAGTAACAAAAATATGAACATTTAATTGAGAAAACTAGATATTGAACCCTCATCTTTTATCATTTTTTCATTGAAATTTAACCGTTTGGTATGTGAAAAAAAAAAAATAACTATTTTGTCTGACTTATGATGTAAGCAAAGGGCAAAAACATGTATAAAATAATGGTCCACGTAGGTGTTAAAATAAAACACATACTTGCAAAATATATGCCAGGAAAAGTTATGAAAGTCCCACGTAGTTGTTGGAGTATAAATGACCATGTTCCACACCCGCTCCATCAATTTAATAAAACATTTATTAAGACTGGGCGAGGCTTAGGGACGGACAAGTAGAGGTGTAAAGGAAATGACACAAGCAACTTGAAATTTGGCTATCCTCAAATTTCCATTAGAATTCTTTTTTTTTTTTAAACTATTCGAATTCATATTTAAGTGGGTTGAGTTAGCTTCCAATTTTAATTTTTTTATAAGTAAATTTGAATTTGAGTTCAATTATGTTTGATTTGTTGGTCTGCAAGTTGGCTCATTCAACGTTACAAGCTAGCTTGCAAACTGACTCATGAATGACTCATTCATAAGCTCATTTAATATTTTTATTTAAGATAAATTTTTTTTATTAATTAATGAAATCTGATTGAATAATAACATTTAAAGTTTATGGTTGTAATGATTAATATAATAAATAATAAACTTAAATTATATTCTTTCTTGTCCAATCAAATTTAAATTATATTCATATTATATAAGTTTTTATGTTGTATGCTATATGTAAAAAGTAAATATATAACTTTAAAAATTATTATTAT
>CATIWM010144584.1:0-15571 GCA_949671775.1 Mallotus repandus
AAACAAGCGAATTTGGCCAAAATCCATAGGGCATCATAAGCAAAGCTTGTGTCTTTGAATTAGTGGCCCATTTCCATCCAAAATAGCTACTGAAAATGCTAAAATCCGACACTCGAAACTTTGCTTTAATTACGAAACTGCCACTACCGAACTTTGTCCAATTTGTCTAAGAAATCCAAAGCTTGCTCTTGGACCACATCAGTAGGGGTGAGCAAATCTAAACCGGCCCTGAAGTCCGCCCTAAAACAAAATTGACCCGAGGTTAATTTTCATTTTTAGAAATATGCAAGTTTCGGGCGGACATTCAATCCGACCGAAAATCGAAATTTAGTAGTAATATATATATATAATTTCTACTAACATGTAATAACTTTTGCTTATGGCACAGTGATGGAGACTTATGGAGACCCATTATTGGTCGGCGGTTCAAATCCCACAACCAACACATTTTTTTTTAGTGTAAAAATACTCAAAAAATGCACAGTTGGGACTCAAACCGAGATTTTCAGCAAAGAAAGGACGCGTCAAGCCCGTTGGGACACCAAACATTTCATTGTTTCTTGCCTTTTTTTTATTTTATTATATCTTTGAGTAACCGTAAATTCGACTGAAAACTGACACTAAAACTTAAACTCGATTTGGTTTTGATTTTTTGAAAAATTAAAAATCCAAACCCATCTGAACCCAACCCGTGCTCTCCCCTAGACATCAGATAGGCTTCTGACTTCGAACTCTACATACCCTATCTAGCAACTATGCCATTTGCACCATTTAGTGCTAGTTTTCTGAATTACTTCTTAATAAAAAAATAATTAGATTCCCACAAGTTAAAATCTATAGTTTTTAAACTTAAAACCTTAAATTTAACATTAAAAATACACCTAAACTATTCAAAATGAGCTAGAGTTCAACTTGAGCTAAAGCTTTTGGTTAGCAGTCCAACATCTATAGAGTTGTGTTCATAATGACATGTACTTTTCAAAATCTTAATTCAAGACAGTTGCAGCCAGTGAAAATTAAGGATCCTATACCCCGCCACTTTCATTAAGATTTCCATCGCTAATTTTCTTTGCAACTTCAATAAAATGAGTTGTAATTTTTTTTTTGGGATATCTCTGGAGTATTTCTGCTGTTGATGAGTCATTTGCTGTTGCTTCACTTCTGGTTATGCAGTACCCATTTGCTACAATTAAATTGTTGGTGCACTGTGAGAGCATATGACAAAAAAAGTTGCAAGATTTATTGTAACAATTGAAGATCAATGGTCCTATAATGCATTTCAAAAAAGGTACATATACATATGCAGTCCAAATTGCTTCAATAATTCTTGTTCTTTTCTCTTTTTAACTCCTGACAACTAGCAACGTCCATCTCATTGAGAGAATCTGTTGTGTTGGTAGATAACACAATTCAATACAACCAAACCCAACAGTTAAGCTTCATTGATCATTACTCGCTATCAATGCAGGGTAAAAAGGAATCAGAGATGATAAGTACCCTCCAGAAATAGGTAAAGCTAGGATGTTCATACATGGTAAAAATTCTCAATATATCTGCTAATACAGAAAAATTTTATACACGTAAAAACACCTACTTTTAATTTAAAACCTTCATTCAATAATGTAGGATTTTATTAATTTTTTATGCTCTGTATATTATAACAACAAATTTAATATTTAAATTTTTATAGGATCAAAATTTTTTAAATCAGCACTACTTACCAAAGACATCCACCAGTGACGGTTCGATCCCCACCGATATTTCTCTCTCCCACTAAAAAAATATTTCATATATTAAAATTAATTTCAATAGCTTGCATTGTTTTGATCGAATGGTCATAACTTTTTTCTGTCATCTCAAAATATTGAAACTGAAAAAAAATCCAACATGTTATGTAAATTATTATAAATAATAAAAAAAATTGGATAAAAATGAATTTGCATTTGAGACGGTCGTATTAAGTGGGTGTTGACTAAGTAAGGGATTTGAAGAAGCGTAATTCAAAGTATAGGGTCCATGCTATGTGCATTAATTTATATATGTATTAGAAAAAACAGTTTCAACAACACATGCATCACATGCAACAATGATGTCTTCGACATTAGCCATCTCAACTTCCTTTAGCCTTTGATTAAACATATATAGATATATTGTACTTATTCCAATTTTTTATTTGAGTTTTTGTCTGTGAATTAGAAAGATGAATCATGCGATATTGGAGTTAATTTCATTATTGGGGTACACAAAAATTAATAGTAAATTGAATAATTGTTATTGTTTAGAAGAATAAATTCAAATCTATTATTATCAACATTAGAGCTGTTCTGTTTCTGTTTGTGTTTATATTGAAAGAGAAAAAATGGAGTGTCCAAAGGGGCAAAGAATAAAAAGACTTGAATAATTAAAAATATTCAACAAAGGGAGGTCTAATTTAATATCGCCATCAAACCTAACCAACACGGATATCCCATAGTTGAAAATATTTTTTATTATAATAAAATAAATAATAATTTTACTAAATCTATTAATTTAAATGACAATATATTTTAATTTTTTTAATAAAAATTTTAAATTTAAGTTTAAATATTGAAGAAAGATATCTTTTTTATAAATTCACTCAATTCAAACTTGAAAATATTTTTATTTTTTATATAAATAGCGTATTTTCATTATATATTTCCAAATTTTATCTTTTAAAATTTCTTTTTAAGGTTTTATCTATTTTATAGAGTATGGGAGAAAAATTAAAATAAAAAAGAGAACTTTAGAACAGAGAATAAAGTGGGGGGCCAAAGAGCGGTTGAATGGTCAAAAAGAAGACACAAAGTATTGATTTTTGAATTAAAATAAAATAAAAAAATATACATTAGTAGATGTTTGGGATATAGTGTTTGACTGTCCTATTCTAAAAAACAAAAAACAGCCATCACCACCTTCACCTTTACCTTCCTTCACCTTCGCCACCACCACCACACCCAACCCAACAAAACAAAGGAAAAAAAAAAAAAAAAAGAAAGAAAGAAAGAAAGCAACCTACTTCAAACTTACTCTGTCCTTGGTGCCTATTTTTTTTTTCATCTTCTATTACCTATCATAGTTTTCAAATAAAAAATCAAACCACACCCAGAAAAAAAGATCTGATTTTGAATCCACTCAGTCATGAATCCTCCTCTTTTGTTTCTTCATTTCCGCTTTTTGTTTACTCGATCTGTAAGTTTTATTTTAGTTATAAAGTTGTAGTCTTTTTTTTTTGTTATGTTAAATCTTATTTTAGATCTTTTTAGTCTGTTTTCACTGATTTTATGACTCATGAAGTTGATCTGTGCTTGTAGATCTTTTACTTGTTTTCCCATTTTGAGCTCTTTTGCTTGTTTTTCTCTCTCTTTTTGTTTTTGTTTTGGTAATTAAATTAATCTACAGAGATATTTTTGCTTAATCTTTTTGGTTTGTTGGATTAGTTTCAAGTTTATTTTACTATTTTGGGCTCTGGGTATATGGTGTTTTAAGTTGTTATTAATGCGTTCGTTTTGGTTTGGGATTTTTGCTCTTTTTTACTGTTTTAGGGTAAACCCATCTCAAACTAACTTCATTTTGCTGTCCTATGCATTTGGTGTTCCGTTAGCCACCGGATAAAACAGAAAAACTGAGCTCAACATATGAAATATTTGAGCTTTATTTTGTGTATGCAACTGTGCTTAACTTCTTACGAGAGGAAATTGCCTTTTTTTCTTCTCGGTATATGCTTTTTTTCTTCCCTCAATCCTGGGTCATTAATTAATGACTGATGCATGTATCTGAAATTGTTTGTCTTTTACTTATTTGGTAACTTTTCTTACCGTCTATAAGATGCTATGAGTTAATGCATGTCTTGGGCTTTAATAGCCTCTGAACCGTCATTATAGATGCATAAATGAGGAAGTATTTTAGTGGAGGTTCTAGCTTTATGACGCGCATAACAGCTGACCATCTGTTAACACTTTATTAGCAATTGACTTACTGTTTGCATTTTGATTTTGGTACCATTATCATCTCATAGGATCTTGTTAGCTGCATTCATATTAGAAGGTAATTCTAGTTTGCTATTGGAATTGTGCATCCATAGGTATCCGTGTCTGTGATAATTATATTCTCGATGTTACCTTTTTTTTGTTCTCCCACTTGAAGCGATTAATGTTGCCATGTTGTATGCAGGTAAATTAATAAATTCTGTATTGGAGTTGGGAAGGTGAATTTGCTAGGGTATCTCAGTTTTTGTTTTCTTTATCTTTGAGCAAATGGCTTCTGTGAGTGTTGCACCTACTTCTGGAATTCGTGATCCAAGTGGAAATACAGCTGGTGTCGATAAATTGCCTGATGAGATGAATGACATGAAAATCAGGGATGACAAGGTAAGTGATTTCTCTTATCCTTCTCTTTTGTGATCACCACCACGATCACCCACCAATTGCCATTTGTTGGTTGGCTTCTTATAACTTACGTGAAAGATGTTGAATATTTTGCAGGAAATGGAAGCAACCGTTGTTGATGGTAATGGAACAGAGACTGGTCATATAATTGTCACAACTATCGGCGGCAAAAATGGCCAGCCAAAACAGGTTATTGTTTTCTAAATGTCATGCCCTTTGTCAAGGTGACTTTGTTCTTTGCATTTGTAAATTATGATGATGCTTATGGACCTTTCATGTTGCAGACCATAAGCTATATGGCTGAGCGTGTTGTTGGGCATGGATCTTTTGGAGTAGTGTTCCAGGTAGGTTTATAACTAGGTGCTGCTTTGCATGCTCATGCCTAACCAATGCTAATATGATGTTTTTAAAGTTCACATTTGAACAAGACGCTCAACTTTCTTTTCTGCTCTGGGATGAATTTCAGGCTAAGTGCTTGGAGACTGGTGAAACTGTTGCTATTAAGAAGGTTTTACAAGATAAAAGGTACAAGAACCGAGAGCTGCAAACCATGCGTCTTCTTGACCACCCAAATGTAGTGTCTTTGAAACACTGTTTCTTTTCAACAACTGAAAAAGATGAACTCTATCTCAACCTGGTTCTTGAGTATGTTCCTGAGACTGTCCACCGGGTGATCAAACACTACAACAAGATGGGCCAAAGGATGCCTTTAATATATGTCAAACTATATTTTTATCAGGTAGAATTGCAGATGTTCCACCTTTCCTTTTTGAGATACGCATATATATAATCTATTAGTTATTCTTGTTAATGTGTGGTCTTATCTGAACGTTAATTTCTTACTTGTCTACAGATATGTAGAGCTCTTGCTTACATTCACAACAGTGTTGGAGTGTGCCATAGGGACATAAAGCCTCAAAATTTGTTGGTATGTTGAAAGAATACTTATGTACTTGGTATTTCTTTTACTTTTATTTTGTTGAAATTTTATTGGGTTAATGCATCCAAATTGAACCTTGATACTGGTCACTTATTGAACAAAATTTTGTTGGATCTCATTGGATTTTTTTTCTTTGTAATAGGTCAACCCACATACCCACCAGCTGAAGCTATGTGACTTTGGAAGTGCAAAAGTCTTGGTTTGTTTCTGATTGAAGAATTCCTATGTTGTTTTTATTGCTATGCATTTTTAAATTAAATGTACTAATTTTTGTTTTCTTTTTTGACAGGTGAAAGGGGAACCCAACATATCTTATATATGTTCTAGGTACTATCGAGCACCTGAACTTATATTTGGTGCCACTGAGTACACCACAGCCATTGACATCTGGTCTGCTGGATGTGTTCTAGCTGAATTGCTGCTTGGACAGGTTGGTAGCTTCTTTTATGGTGAATTTTTTCTGTTCAATGGTGTTTCCATGTATCTAGCTGATATAATATTTCAATTATTGCCAGCCTCTCTTTCCTGGTGAGAGTGGAGTGGACCAGCTTGTTGAAATTATTAAGGTATGACCTGTTTGTGAAATTTCTTACTAATTAAAGATGGCATACAGTCTATGTTAGATGTCCATTGATATCTGTATATAGATACTATTGAAGCTTTATCCATCCTATTAATTTTTTCCCTATGGACCTTTTCTGTGATAAGTTTTTAATGGAAAAAATCTTTTGAGTCATTAAGTTCAACTGTACAGTAGGCATGCAATTTTGTTAATGTTTTGAACTTGGAGAGATCTCATCTCTGTCAGATTGGAAAATCAAAACTTCCTTTTCTATATAGTAATTTATTTTCTGTCATTTATTGAATAATTGTTGGATTCTTGTGTAGGTTTTGGGTACCCCAACAAGGGAGGAAATCAAGTGCATGAATCCCAACTATACAGAGTTCAAATTTCCACAAATTAAAGCTCATCCATGGCATAAGGTACTGAATGTTATCTGTGGTCTTGCAGTAATTTGAGAACCTTTGATGACACACAATGTGCATATGTTAATCTGCTTATTGATCACCAGATATTTCATAAGCGTATGCCCCCAGAAGCTGTAGACCTTGTCTCAAGACTGTTGCAGTACTCTCCAAATCTTCGAAGTACAGCTGTAAGTACAACTTTTCTATCTGTTGCCCAAGGTGGACTTTTTTTATTTCAAAGGCTCTCACACCCAAAGGGGCACATTTATCTCTACTTTATCTCTTGTTCACAAATGCCTTGTATGGATGTGTAAGATTCTCATCTGTGCATATCAAGCTTATGTCTTTTTTGTCTTTTAGGTGTTTATTTTGACTGGTTTGTTTCTAGTTCTTTTTAGGGCTTGTTATTAGACATTTGTTGTGATTGATCCTACGGAAAAATCTTTTCTTGGGTGTATGTTATGATACACGGCAATTAGATCTTTGAGCTTATAGCTTGTTTACTGTTTGTCCCATGGAGTATGAGAATCATGAGGCCTACATTAGACATTCTGATTCTGTGCTTCTCATTCGTGACTATGCTTCTATCTTTCAAGTGTTCATCAATTTTCTTTATTTTTCATGCAGTTGGATGCTTTGATCCATCCCTTCTTTGATGAGCTACGTGACCCTAATACTCGCTTGCCAAATGGACGTTACCTTCCGCCACTTTTCAACTTCAGGCCTCATGGTATTTAAATCTTGTTCAAAATTATTCAACACACTCCTATTTAAATACACCTTTGATAGTAGTTATTGACATCTATTGTTTATGTGGTTAGAACTGAAGGGAGTACCAGTTGAGGTGCTGGCGAAGCTAATCCCAGAGCATGCAAGAAGGCAGTGTGCATTCCTTGGATTGTGAATTGTGATGCGGTGCAGTTCTTTGTAGTTAGTATCTGCTGCTCGCAGAGAAAAATATATGCTGTAGAAAAGTAGCTAGTTTCAAGCGATCATATGGAAGTAGTGTTATTTGTTATGCGTTCCGCTGTTCATTTATTCCTTATTAGTTATTATTATCTTCTTTTTGTTCATGTTCTACCTCTTTGTAGAGAGCAGATAAAAGAAAGGTTCTGCTTGTTATGTTGTTAAGCCTCATTCAATACGCTGACCCGTAATTCAGTTATAAGACAAAATCGTTATTTTTTTTTTATCAATTATGTATTAGTCTTTACTATTTTAATACAATCTGCATGATTAAGGGGTTTTGTTTTGGTTTGGTTTTTTGCCCTTTTTATGCTCTGAAGCAAGCCATCTAACTTTTCTTGACATAGGCGATAAGGAGTTTTGCTGTAACTTTTATCCGAGGCTATTCTATTCCTTCCTTCTCCATAATGCCTCTCAGCTTCAGCAATAATAAACTTAATTCTGTAATAAACATGCTCTGGATTATTATCTTTTTTTAAGCCTAATGGCACTTAATGGCAACCATCACAGCAAATTGAACTGAAAAAACGTTGAGGTGGAAACAGTAGAGATATAACTTGACAGGATAATACAGTAGGCGCGCACAAATTGAATAGTTTTTAACCATTGGTACCACAGATAAAATGACAATCTAATCATACATGAGATAAAATGACAGAAACCTAATGTATGCGAATAAAGCACAAAAAGCTAGCTAAAATTAGCATGACCCCAGAAAGGCATCTATACACTTAGCCACTAACGTTAAATTATTTTGGAGAAGGTGAGTGCTTGGGGCATCAAGTTATGGGGCTAGTTAATTGTTAGCTTTTGGCTGAAATAGTGGAATGGTAGATGAATATCATATGGCAACAAAGTGTAAATGGGAAAAAAAGTTAGTTGTGAAGGTGAGCAGATCCGTAGGGCCTGAAAATTTTATGGGCGAGGAGCTTCTCAAGTTTTCTTCCTTTTTTCTGCTCTCTTTTTAGACCAAAATGCTATTCAGGCATGCGTGCTTTGGGGCTTATGACGCATGTGAGAGACCTAGCAACATTCTGCTAATATATAATAATGGGAATATCACCTTTGTTGAGCCACTCACTAGTTGAAAAAGGAACTTTATTTATAGCATAGCCCCCTGTCTTTGAAATACCAGGCTTTTTGCCTTTGAGACATCATTTAAACTCTCATATTTCTACTAGCTTATTGTGTCGAATGTGCCATGTTAGTTCACATCGTTTCGGCTGTGACTGTGAGGTTTGCCTTTATTCCAACTGTAGTCAGAGCCTGTTAACTAAAAAGATACAGAAATATTCACACAAATGATACAAATCAATGTCACGTCAAGTGAGATAAATGGAGTGCTAGACTTATTAGATTAAACAAAAAATTAGCTTAAAATAAGCCCAAAAGCTGACAATTATGTTTCTTATATCTTATAGATTTAATTCTGCCAAATCTTAGCCACACATTGCTCAAATGCCTTCTTATATATTTCCAAGCGGAAAGAAGATACCTATTTTGTAGTATCCCTACTTCCTTGATCTTTTATTATAGATTAATGCACTAGGAGGAAACATATTCTTATTATACAGTCTACCAAGCACTATTAGTGATTGCTCTCCTTCCATATTATATAAATTAACAACTGTTGGGATCAGCTCAAAGTAAATTGTTCTCATTTAAGCGATATTTTAAGTTCGAGTTATGGTGTATGCAGTCGTATAAAATTAGCTATTAAAAAATTTTTACTGCCCTTATAGTCTTATTTGGATTAAATAAGTCAAAATTCAATAGCCTTTGAATATTGGTGGTTTAGAAAAAAAAAATCACTTTTAGTAATTAAACAAAGCGAACATATGAACCAATAATTGAGAGTGTAGTCTTGGAAGAGAAGTGAAGTTGTTCTGAGGAATAAATTCTAAATGATTGGACTTCCCAGAACAAAAATTCTGCGGTTTGTGTGAGACAGAGAGAGTATTTTACACTGAAATGGAAGATAGAGTGGCAGAGCAGAACAAGATACTGGGTAAGATCTTTAATGATGAAGAATAAGATGCTGCTGCTATTTTGATTCATGGTTGTTGTCAATTAGCATGATTTGGTCACAGACCACTTACAGTTTTGGAGTAAAATAAAATTATCCAACATAAGACGTGGAATCCCATGATGCATATATATATATATATATATATATAGTGTAAAAATATTCACAACTCAAGAAAATGGTCCAAAAGGGGTCTAAATTTGATCAAATGCAATTAAAATTTAGAATTTTGGATGCATATATATGTTCAGCACCGAAAGGTACAATACATTCATGAACATTTCCATGATTCAAACTTTGAATTCTGATTTTTTTTAAAAAAAAAAAGAGGTATAAACTTATTTCATGTTTCCATTTATGGAAAACTTTGTTTTTTTTTTTTGAGAATTTTATTGCTGCGGAGGTGGTCAGAAATTGAACAGATGATCCTTTAATATCATGAAGGGAATTTTTGTTATTTAACTACTCAACCTTCCGTTGTCCTGAAAGAGCTATGGTTATATTTTCCCTGTTTGTATATATGCATATAAGATAATGTTAGAGAAATAATAGCTAATTAAGTTGATGATAAAATCTTTTGCCTGGCAAACAAGACATCCTCACAGTTGATGATCAGTCTTTGAATGGAAGCAACCAGATCCATTAGAGGCACCAGAATGAACATCATTGGCTATCATGCTATAACCGAAAGAAGCGTCAGACAAATCCTGACCAGACATAGTTGCACACTTGCATTGAGAAATATACATTGTTTCACTGAAAATATTTGGTCGGTTCTGAAAATCTCTAAAGTAGAATTTTTGTTGCAAGGCAAGACATCTAAATTCTCTGCTATGTAGTAGCTTCTCCACAAATTCAGAACCGGAAATCAATGCAGATTGCAGACCACTCAACAGTCTTACTTGCACAAGAAGGGTAAAAAGTTGCTGTTGAAGTGGTACCAAGTTTATGTTGAGGTTTACAAGCTATACCGTTCCTAAAACTTTTAACCTGTCAGTTTATAAACAGATTATGCGAGTAGACTGGTACAGTCGAGTGCTTGACTTGTACTGTAGGAGATCAAAAGATCAAATCCTGACGGCTACTTACATTACATTATAAAAGAACTCCCAATATATGAAAAAAGAAAAGAAGAAGAAATAGGTTTATGATGCTAAGAATACATTGCTGTCGTTATTATATGCAAAATTAGACTTCTTTTTGTGGGTATAAACAACCTCTTGTATCCTATCCTATAGTTATAAGAGTTTCGACTAAATCGGAATCCGAGTTGTTGGAACGAACTATATGGAATGAGACTGTTGTGGACTAATATAATATTGAGAATGTTGAAATAACTGATTGGGGACCGATGAAAGTGAAAGTTATGGGAAGAACATGGGGGAGGCTTATCGACTCTAGTTATTCCTTTTACCTTTTTCCAGAACTAGCATATGCACACTCCAAATTCACTAAAAAAGAAAAGCGATGTCTATGTGGAATTTGGTCGGTTTCCTTCCGCCACCAATACCAATTAAAATAACAAAACAAAATTACAAAAGCATGATGCTGATGTTTTGAATATCCATCCCACTACCAATTCTTATTATATATACATAGCATGTTCCAGAGCCTTTCTGATCCTGCATGCATTCCGAGGCCAAAACTTTGACAAATATTTAGCTAGCGCAGCAAGTTGCTCTCTAGTGCTCTTGTTTCAGGTTACTAACCGTTAAACATTACCACCCACTTGCCTCTTCTTAACTTTTTCTTTCTTTCAAACTCCCCACAACTTAGGGTGCATTATTCTTTATCAGATATAGCTACATGTACAGTCTAGTAACCAACAGCTGATGGAGACATATTGCATGTGTTTGAACTAGGAGTTCTTCAGTTCTTGCAAGTTTAAAGAAAGTGATAGAATATATCCACGTTAGTATCAGGAATATTATCCTTTCTTTCCTTCCTGAAATGGGGTTTTCTCGTCTATTATTCCTTGTATTCTGCACTTCGTTCTTTCTTTGCACTCAGGCTAGGTGGCATCACCATCATCATCACTATAAAAAACATAAGCATAGGTACAGTCACCCTCACAAAGCATCCGCAATATCAGCTCCGCCTGAGAATGCTTATCCTCCATATGCTCCACCAGAGAATGTTAATCCTCCATATGCTCCACCTGAGCCTGCCGATCCTCCCTATGCTTCACCTGAGCCTGCCGATCCTCCCTATGCTCCGCCTGAGGATACTAATCCTCCCTATCCTCCACCTGAGCTCGCCAATCCCCCCTCTTCACCACCTGAAGATGCTAAACCTCCTCCAAGTTCATCACCTGAACCAGCCAGTCCTGATAATGATGAGAGTGGCTATAATTCTGGCGTTCTTGATGTGCTGAAATTTGGGGCAGTTGGTGATGGGACAACGGATGATACAGATGCATTCAAGATGGCATGGGAAACAGCTTGCAGTCGAAATGATTCTACAATCATTCTTGTTCCTTATGGCTTCACATTCATGATTCAGTCAACCATTTTCACAGGTCCTTGTCAAGGTGGTATAGTGTTTAAGGTATCTTACTTGCACTAGTCCTGTCAGGTTACTTTTTTTTTTTTGTTTTTGTGGCTCTTGAAGGTCAAAAGACTAATGGGTTTCATAATTCACATTCTGCCCACTGCAAAAGGTTGATGGGACTGTTGCGCCTCCTGAGGGACCCGAATCCTGGCCAGAGAAGAACAGTAAGCGACAATGGCTGGTCTTTTACAGAATCAATGAAATGTCACTACTAGGAGGTGGTACTATAGATGGAAGAGGAGAAAAATGGTGGGATCTTCCTTGCAAACCCCACAAGGTATATACAAGATAATTCTTGAAAATATCTACAATTTAAATGGTTAAGTTATATTGCTAATCCATGAATTACATGTAATGGCACAGGGCATAAATGGAACCACATTGCCTGGACCATGTGATAGTCCAATTGTACGTTTACAATCGCACTACGTACTACTTAGCTATATCTCCAGATTTTATGCTTACATAAAGAATTAAGCATATTTTTGTAATGCAGGCAATAAGATTCTTTATGAGCTCCAACTTGACAGTTCAAGGACTTAGAATCAAGAATAGCCCCCAATTCAACTTCAGATTTGACGGCTGCAAAAATGTTCATATAGACTCCATTCACATTATTGCTCCTGCCCTTAGTCCTAACACCGATGGAATTCACATTGAGAACACCAACAATGTTGAAATATATGATTCTGTAATCTCCAACGGTTGGCACAGAACTTCATAAATCTTCCTTCGTTCTTTTTATTTCTTGCAGTACAATATTCCTGACCATATCAATTACAGGCGATGATTGTGTATCAATCGGATCAGGCTGTTATGATGTAGACATAAGGAACATCACTTGTGGACCCAGTCATGGAATCAGGTACTTTAATTTCAGAATTACAGTTCTCTTGGGCTAGCGCCAACCATGAAGTGTGTAGCCAATGCGGCGTGAAGACACGCGTAATTGCACCAAGAAAAAACATTAACAACCAATTTTTTCCATTTCTTCTGCTCAGCATTGGAAGCCTAGGCAATCACAATTCGCGAGCCTGCGTATCTAACATCACAGTTAGAGACTCAGTGATTAGAGTGTCAGATAATGGGGTCAGAATCAAGACATGGCAAGGAGGATCAGGATCAGTAACCGGAATAAAATTCAGCAATATTCACATGGACAACGTTAAGAATCCAATCATAATTGACCAATTCTATTGCCTGACTAAAGATTGCACCAACAAAACATCAGCAGTTTTTATATCGGACATTCTCTACGAAAACATAAGGGGAACCTACAATATTCGAAGCCCTCCAATGCATTTTGGCTGCAGCGATTCAGTGCCATGCACCAACTTGACACTATCAGAGGTTGAGCTTCTTCCAGCTCAAGGAGATTTAGTAATGGATCCATTCTGTTGGAATGCGTATGGAGACCTGGAAACACTGACTATTCCACCAGTCTCTTGTTTGATGGAGGGTATTCCTAGTTCTCTCCTGAATAATGACATAGATTATTGTTGACCCTGCTACCTAAAATATTGCAAAGTCAATATCAGTAATGTACATATACTTAATGGAAAGAGAGATTATGAGGGTTGTATCATGGCAACTCTAATTATGTAATGATTGTGGGATGGTGTATTTTAGTCACTCATCCCTATAAATATAAATTATGTGTCTGCATTAATTTTCTTCTAGCTATATTCAAATTAAAATCCTCTAAGCAATATTATGACACTGAATAAATATATACAAAATTTAATGTTCGAATTCTTATATACATTCGAAAAAGAGCTGCCATTAGACTACTTCATTACTAATCGAAAATTTTTGTTTCATTATATTTGTATATGATGCAATCATATCCAAAAAAAATTAACAAACTGAGAATCAAAGATAGATGAGACAAGGCAAGATCATTATCACTAACATAAAGGTTGATTATTCATGTAATTGAAAGGGAGAGTAGAATATGCACAAAATGTGATGTGAGTTTCAAAAGCAAGGAAGAATGGGACAACTAAAAGAGGTGTTTTAAGATAAAATTAAAAAGACAACAACGTACGTACTAAAACTGCAAGTAGAGAATATAAAATTGGAAAATAAAGAAAAGAGAAGGAAGTGAAGTTTGAAGGTACTTTGTCGATCCCTTTACAAGCACTAACGCTGATAATGGGTGGTGGGTGAGTGAGGACTGAGGACAACCTTTTCCTCAACATCTCTTGCACGCGCAAAGGCTACAATAATAACAATAATCTTAAATAAATACGTGCACACATACAAGCAGCAGCAAGTGCATAATTCTTTTGGAGTATCAAGATTCAAGAATACATATAACATGTAACACACACTTATATTTTACATGCTCTGAAAAAGAGGCTAAAATCCAATGGCCACCCACCAAATTCACCTTTTCGAGCTTTCTTTTGTTTATTATAATACTTGGTGGAGTATGAAGTGGTATTTATAATATATAGGAAAATAATTTGTGTTGAGACTCACAAGAATAACAATGTTGTTGCAAATTTCGAAAGTATAAAAAAGCTCTACTCTAATGGTAGATGATCATTATATTTCCACTTCCTGTAATCTTCAATAAACCAAGAACAAAACATAATCAGGATATCTTTTTCTCTCCCATTTTATACCCTCTTTCATTGTTGGAAGTGTACTCATGCAAAAATAGTAAAAGAACCTTATGGTGATCATCTTTCGGAAGACTGGCTTAAGAAAGATCTTCAAGATTTCTCAACTTATACATGAAAATATCTCAATAATGATGTCAAAGATCTCAAGAAAGAAGATTATGAACATGATCATCTTTTGGATAGGAAAAGTCAAGATTTGTTAAAGACAAGAAATTATAAGGAATCTCAGCAAATGAGAAGTTCTCAAGTGGCAATATACACAAAGAAGATGACATGGGATTCAAGATTGCATGCCAAGATAGGGCAAAATGATCGATTCATCATAAACAGAGGATGTTTTACTTTTCAAATCAACCAAGATGCCGCCCAAGTCATAGAAAGAGCCATTAGGTGATTTTGATGGAGATTAAATGTGACAACGAGAAATTTGAGGAATTGATGTATGACTTACATAAGAAAGTATGATTTTGAGCAGTAAATCATCAGTTAAAAAAGAAAAACTAGAGGTTGATAGTTTAGAGTTCGTTTATGGTAACCTTTAGTATCACAGTATGGTTCTAGTTTCATCAATTCTGGTTACGGGTCTCTTTGTGCAAATTCTAATGAATATCTTTGATGGGTTAAATTGGTCCGCTATTAATTATCCTTTTGTTGGAATTATGTCAATTTGACTATGGTCTTGCATGATTAAATATTTGATGGTTCATTATGAAATGACAGAGTGGGAGAAAGAGAAGTCAGTTCCTCCTTTAATTGCAGACATTATAAAATCTTTTGGTTTTATTAGAGGTGTATGTGATATTGTTTTATTTATACTAAAGCCAGTAAATAGTGGTTTGCTTATGTTGAAGGCTCTTGTTATATTAGACTATGCTATTGTGACTAGTTACACTTATTATAAGGCATAGAGATACAAGAAGTAGGCTCGGCCTTAGGCTGATTTAGGCTTGAAATTGGTCCGATAAAATCTGGCCCAGAACCAGCCCTAACAAAAACACTTTCCAATTAGTTTTAATGGCTTTTTTAGCTGACGTGACACCAGAACTGTTTGAAATTGAATTAAATATTTAAAAACCACATAAAT